>CM062813.1:204101803-204286803 GCA_031772625.1 Pinus tabuliformis
GAACCAAAAGCTTCCATGCCTTAGAAAGTTTGGACCCTGATAAAGAAACTCTCGTAAATGTAGAAGAAAAATAAATGGCTATTGTATCCTCCACTCCCAACTTTGATGGTTGGCGGAAAGTGGAGAAAAAGAACCGTAGAAAAGAGTAGATTAGATGTTTATCTCTCTTGAAAGTTTTTTCATGCATGGTTGTTGCACACACATGTTTGTTGACTGATTAAACAAACAATATCTTGATATTCTTTACGCATCTACAACATGTAATTTTCACTATTCTATATAATGGAATTATAATTTTTCCTTGGGGGGGAACATGTTATTATAACTAATTTCTATCAAAAAAGGTATGTCACGAAAAATTTAAACAAA
Source organism: Pinus tabuliformis (assembly GCA_031772625.1). NCBI lineage: Eukaryota > Viridiplantae > Streptophyta > Pinopsida > Pinales > Pinaceae > Pinus > Pinus tabuliformis. The sequence continues at coordinate 204,102,173 of CM062813.1, forward strand.
TTTCTAAATGAATCATTATCATATAGAACTCAAAAAAATTTGTAAACCAAATGCTTATTTGAATAAATGATGTATGGAAGAGTAAGACATAACTTACGAAATATTTTGCATGTATACATGGGTGTATATTTCACAATATTCCAATATGTTTTTTTTTACATAGCTTGTAGAACTGTTAACGTTGATACATTGTGCAGAGGAAGATTTGTTCCCTTGCCCACCCTGTCACTTTTTCATCCACACTCTGCATAATGTTCTCCCATTCTCCCCCATCCCCACTCTCGAGTATTGGTGTTTATACTATGTTATTTACTAACATTATTTACTATGTTTTTCATTGTCCTATGTCATGTGTGTTTCTTTGCAATGTGATTTTTTATATTGTTTTATTGCTTTATCAAATTTACAAATATTTATATCAAAAAGGGTTTGTCACACAAAATTTAAACAAATTGATAAATCATTCAATATCATATAGAGCTTAAACAAATTTGTAAATTGAATGCTTATTTGAAAAAACAACGTATGGAAGACTATGACATAACTTAGAAAATATTTTGCATGTATACGTATGTGTATATTCCACAATATTCGAACATGTTTTTCTTATTTTGCCGAGAAAATCACAATGTATAGCCTTTAGCATATACTAAATTTCAAAATTGGTTGAGCAAGTAGAAAAATTTGGTAAGGATTTCTTTATTAATAAACCATTGTTCCTGGAGGTTGACACTTCTACTGATTATATTGTGAGAATGGAGATACGATTGATATGTTCGCGTTACGGTGTCCAATTCATCTTTGAGCCACCTAAGCATTTGCTGAAGTTCCAATATGTTATTCATTAACATTAAAATTTATTGGCTTAGCGTTAAGATATTTTGGCTTTCTTCATAAACCTCTTCCTGCATGTTTCTGCCATTTTTTCTTTCAACCATTTGTCTCACTAGTTGTATTAAATTCAAAAAACAATAGACAAATGATAAAGCAAATACCGAAAACACTTATCAATTTCAGAAGAAACAAAGCAAGTTAGTTGCCTAGAACTTTTAGTGGTCAACAACAAAATGAACATTGGAAAATCCCTTTCCCAAAGCTATTAGAAACTAGTTCAAAGCTAACAGGCCTACATATAATGCGTCAAAGGTGATAAGAGATCTAAATCACAAATTGACATCAAATTTCTGAAAGGACATTTAACTACTATCGATTCTAATGGTATTCATTAACAAGTGATCGTCATCAATTTGGCTAGTACTAATTTTCCTTATCTGTAATCAAAAAAGACTTTTCCAAAATTAGTTACTTTAAATCATATCTATTTTTCTTAAATTCTAACTCGAGATAGTCTAATTGATATGATTATGTTTCATGATTTCTTTGTTTCGCACACTCTAGAAATTGATATCAACATACTATTTTTTAAATCCTAAATCTCATTCTATTTTGAATAAATGAAGTTTTCCTACCAATAATACAAGTCTTTTTAGCATTTATTCACTAAACCAATGCGTATTAAGGACATTTACTTTGTTAGCTTGTTTTTCTCCCAGTAATTTTTTTGCTACCAAAATAGAGTGAACGAACCTTCGTATTTATGTTTGCTTAATACTAAGTTCATTTGTATTTTCACATTTGTCAATTGAACTCATATTAACCAATATTAAATGAACTGTGTTTTCAATTCGTGTGAGGGAGAAATTGTGCAGGAAAATGAATATATTGACCATATTGTGGTTAAATCAATTAAGTAGCAGTTTGTGACATCAAAAGTTTAGTTTATGTGTGCATCGGATGCGGAATAAGTATAGAAAATTCATTGTAATTGCAAGGTAATTTCGTATCTTAACTCGATATGGTTCTTATTGTTTTACATTAATCTAAAAACTAGAATTTCAAAGCTATTATCTTTACAACATGATTTTTATTTCTCTTCAATATATGATGGTTACTGTCTGGGGTTTTCTCTACACCTCTGCATTTCGCATAAGTGATATAAGGTAAAATTAATTATTAAAATAATAGATATAAGGTAATATTAATTGTTAATATAATATACACTATGAAAAAACATAAATTTGAAAATCAAATTGTCAAAAATTACTATTCTGAATGGATTAATCGTTAGCAATTTTTGAAATTAAGCATTGCAACTATAATTTACATTGTAATTGACCTGTGTTTATCGAAGTATGCAAAGGTAGAGAGTGTGAATCTATTTGTGGTCCTTGCTTCACACATGCACTCTTTGTGCACACTTTCTGGTGTACTCTTGCATATGATTGTTGCAACAATCTTCTCACAGCTTTAGTCCATTAACAAAATAGTTGTGTAGGAAAATGGCTATGATGAGCAAGGAACGAGCACTTTACCCCACATTGTCTCATATGTCTTCAGTCTTGATACAAAGTAAGTGTCAATATTCAAACTTGAGTCTTTATATAAAGTAAGTGTGAAGATGTGGAAGTTCGTACAACCAAAAAAACTCCTCATAAAATATATTAGGCCACTCAGCTTCACACAATAGATAAAACATTGCAAAAAACATAATAAAAACCTTTAAAATCAAATTCCTCCTCCACACATTTATTTTTGCAAAGTGCAAATCGTCAACTTTTATGTTATTTGATACACATATTTTTCTCATTGGACATTAATGTTTTTATTGGTAAAACAAAACTAGCAATTACTTTATCTTGGCAAAGTTCTTTCATAATTGTGATTATATTGTTTTAATAATGAAATGGTTATACTTGACATTGTAATTTGCGCAATGTGGATGTGTGAAAATGCAGAGGAAGTAGAATAAAGCTTGTTCCGCACTTTGCATATATCGTTTAAATATTTTGCGTTTTTCCAAAATTTTACAATACAATTCATCAAAATGTGTATTTATTTAATTAAGTAAATTGATTCAAGATAGCCAAATAAACATGTTTTTAAAACTATTTATCTATCTCTTCATGCATTTTAGCATTGCTTTCAATTGACCAAAAGACTACGATTTTTCACTTAAACCCAGTCGCTCTGCACAATGAAACATTGATTATAACCAAATCAAATTTAACTTTAACTTTATGAGAAAATCAAATTTATTTAATAATAAATGTTGTTACTTTTTAAAAACAACAGGGACTTACGATACGATAAATTATTTTGATGAAGTTTAAAGAGGGGCCTCATAATACATTAAACCATGGGTTTTTTTTTCAAAGTGTTGTGAAAAACTCTATACTTCATTTTGCAATAGTCAGTGCTAAATTACTCTTTGTAATTAATATGTGAAGAAAGGAGAAAGGTCGTGGGGGAAGTGCAGCAAAAAGGGTATAGGAGAAATTGGGTGCGAGGGAGTTTGTTAAGGAGTAGGGACCATATCGAATTATGCTTTCTTCCTCCACAGTGTGTGGAAAGCTAAGCTAATTTTGTGAATGGTTATTTCGTTAGTAACTGCTCTGACAATGTTATAAATGAGATTGCTATTGATTCCTAAGAAGCTTTCATTTTAAATTTCTATTCCATTTTAAACATTTGATCATGATGTTGTGCAATATTCTAAATAAAAAATCTTTTGAATGCATCAAAACAATCACTAAAGATGAATAAACCATGAAGCATAAGATATTAAAGACTAAAAATTAATTCGAGCACACAAGGATTGGATATGATGTCCCAATGAAACAAAACGATCATCTCATCAAATTTTAAATAAAAATAAATGCAATTAAGAAAAAAAGAGTACATGGATGCCATAGCAGGAAAAGGAAAAGCGTGAATGATTGACAATGTTAGAAGCGTTTGTAAATGAAACTAAGTAGCAGTTTATGAAAAAAAAGGATTATAGTGTCGATAACAACTTAAAAAAAAGTTGTCACTGCCAAAAAAGGAAAATAAACATAGATCTAGAAAACTTTGAGGATCAGTACATATCAAATAGTTATTAACTACTAGCCTAGATCCATATTAACCTCAAATTTATCAAGCACTGAGAGGGATCAAATATCTCTAGGTGAAAACCTCTTTTTATAGTGCAAAACTTGAGGAAAGTTTTCCACGTCGAGAGATTTAATCCCTCTCTATGCTTAATAGGTTCGCGGTTAAGATGGATCTAGGTTGGTTATATAATACTACATAATATCTATATTTTTATCTATGTGTCTTTCTTATTCCCTCTTTCTATGTCCCCCCCAAACATACACACTCTCTCTCCATATTTATCCATATATCTCTCCCTCCCTCTTCCTCTCCCCTTCTTTCTCTTTACTTTCTCTCTCACTCTCTTCCCCTTATCTCCCTCTCTCTCTCTCCTCTCTCTCTTCCCTCCCGCTCTCCTCTCTCCCTCACTCTCTCTCCATATTCCCCTTGTCACTCCAACTCTCTATCCACCTTTCTCCCTCTATGTCTTTCTTCTTATTCCCTCCCTCTCTCCCCCTCCAACTCCATCTCTCTCTCCCTCTCTCTCTTGATTCATCTTTCTTCCTTCCTCCCTCTCCCTTTCTCTCCCACCTCACTTTTTCTCTCCCCCATCTCTCTCACTCTCCCTCTTCCATCCAACTCTGTCACTATCTCCCTCCCTCTCTCCTTCTCTCTCTCCCTTCCATCTCTGTCTCCCTCCCTCTTTTCCCCTTCTCTTCTTATCTCTCTCCTCTCCTCTCTCCCTCACTCTCTCTCCATCTCTCCCTTGTCACTCCCTCTCTCTCTCCACCTATATCTCTCTATGTATTTGTTCTTTTCTCCCTCTCTCCCTCTCTCCTCTCTCTCCCTCTATCTCCCACCTCCCTCTCTCTCCCTGGTCTGTAATGCAAAATTGAAGTTGATGGGAAAATTTGCAAGTAAAATTTTATGTCTTTTAGGCAATGTATCACTTTGAAAAAGTACATAAAATAATGGTTTTAAAACTTATTTAACAATTTAAAAATAGAAACTAATATACCATATCATAAACATAAGATAGCGAAATGATAAAGGAGTTCACCCCTCTCCTGGGTTACATCTCCTAGTCCAACTTCTAATGTTGAGCCTCTTCCATTAAGTGCTGAAACTTTTGTTTACACGGATTTAAAGTGCTCAGAATATAAAAATTATGTCTCTAATGGCTCCATAATAGTCAAAAAACCCCAGTGGGGCTCTTGTTGGACTCAATTTGGCCAAAAATTGAAGAAGTTATGCTCTAAAGATGTTTTTTTGCTAACTCCTCTACAAATTGCACTCTCTTGCTAATTGTCCTATGAATTGCGCCTTTTTCGGAACCTCCAAGCGCCATTTTCACCTAACGTCGGTGAGATTCACACTGATTTGGGTGCATTTTGTTGAACGTTTTAAATTCCCTCTGACCCCTTTGGCGGAAAAATAGGGCCACATATGCCCGAGGGTTGGACCTTACCGTCTGCCCCCGTCGGTTAAGCCCCATAAATACGGGGTCATGGTCACGTGGGTGCCACGGGTCCAAGGGTTGGGCTAACCGCCTACCCTTCCCATTGGGCCCCTTAACTTTCCACGCATTGGGTCACATAGGTTGCCATAGAGCTTAGAGCTAGCCCCCTCCATAGTGACCTCCCACCTAGCGCCTTCGACCTATAGATGTGGCCTTATGGGCGCACATAGAACCATGGATTAGTGCATATCCCTATCCCTCTTCCCGTTACCACTATAGCGCCACAGTCTTGTTGTGTCATGAAACCCGGGGTTGGCCTCCAATTCCTAGCACCATCACCCAGCGCCTTGCTCAGTTCCACCTTTGGTTACATGAAGGTTCTGGAACCTTGGGTTGGGGCTAAGCTCGAGTCTTCATCTCCCTTCTTCCTGGGGTCTCTTGGGCGGTAAGGCGCATCCCCCAACACTTATTCATTGAAAACTTAAATAGAAGTTTGATGCAATGTATTTTAAGAACCACCACACAGTGTAGCGGTAAGGCATTACACTGACAGGCATGAGGTCACCCATTCGATTCATGTGGAAGCTAGTTCAGCCATGAACCAAAATTTTACACTAACTTGGGATGCCACATGGCAGCCTCCCATTGGGCCACATGGCTCCCATTCATAGGTCCACATAAACCACACCAATAAACCAATCAAAAACCATCAACTACGAACCAATCACGTGAGGCCACTTGGCAGCTTGCCATTGGCCACAAATTTACAGTCAACTCGCACAGTCAGCATGCTCAGTCATTGTACGGACTACCTAGTGAGCAGTCCTGCATCCAACCTACAAAAATTTTGTCTGTTTGGTAAAACGATCATAATGCAATATCGGGAGCATACCATAATAGTTTTGAGAGATTCAAGTTGCATTAGATTCAGGTCGGTAGGATCTAAGCTTTGGCACCAGTTTCGAGCACTTTTAAACACTTTTAATTTTGAGCACTTTATTGATCCCCTAGATCACTCCTCCCAACTGGAAGCTTTTGGACCTCCAAAAGACTATTTTCAATCAACAAACAGATGAGGGTACAATTCCCTCACCCTTCTAGTCTCAATCCATTTGGATTTGTTTGGTTTTGTACCTTTGAGCCCCATACGAATGTGCTTCCCGTTCCTTCTTCTTGAAGTTCTTGCTTTTCTGTTAAGGATAGAATCTTGCTGCAATTATTCAAGAAAATCAAGAGAGAAATTTTTTATTAAAGGAATATTAACATTCTCTCCTTTATATTCAATCAAAGGAGACTCATATAATCTCAAATTCTCAACATTAAAAATTGCATACATTTTCATATGTGGAGGCAAATCTAATTAGAAGGCATCATTACCAATCTTTTCTAAAATCTTAAAAGGTCCATACTTTATTGGTTTCAGTTTTTTGCCTTCTCCTTTAAGCCTCTCCTTGCTAATTTAAAGCCAAATTTCATCTCCAACTTGAAAATTATGGTCAATACGATGATTATCATGTCTAGCCTTGTACTTGGCTCGACTCTTCACCAAATGTGATCGCCATCGCCATGCACAATCCTTCTTCAAAGCCAAAACATTAGGAGACCCACAAGAATATGTACTAAAACTAAGGTTCCCTTTGTCAAGTAGCTTTTGCATATGCTTCTTGATCCTTGAATTCTCTAACATCGGTATCTTGTTCATACCAATGTTTGGATGAGGACAATCATGTTGCAATTGAACTTCATGTTGTTTTCCTCTTTTAGGAGGCAACGCATTACACTCCTAAAACATCTTATCACATGTGTTAACAAATTAAACTAAATCATGTTTTAATATTGCATCACATTCTTGGAAGGATTTATATTCCTCAACATCTTTGTGTTTAATCATTAATAATGCAAAATTCATACTATCATTTACAAACCTCTTCATTTGTCCAACATTCACAAGAGACAAATTCGACTTATTGTGATGTGCTCTAACAATATACTTAATCCCAATTATAAAAAAAATGATATTTTTTCTCATGGCGATGAAAGATGACTTTCCTATCACATAAGTATGGACTTCCCAAAAAAATCCCGCATATGTCAAGTGGTACTACATCAAGTTCTACCTCATCAATAAAATTTGCAGTGATGGAAAATTGAAGTATGCATTTTCTTGTCACTTGTAATTTGGGATAGTTTCATACCTAACCCAAAGGATAAGGTTTAGGATGAGGAATGGTTTCCAAATTTAGTTTCTTGACAATGTCTTCTAAAATAAGGTTTGCTTGTGATCCACTATCAAACAAGGTATCTACTTTGTTATGTTTTGTGATGACTCTAATATGGAAAAGCTATATTTTTTCTCTTTTATTTTGAGTTGCAATGGGCTTGATAGAAGAACTAGTACTTCCAATAAAATCCTTACCTTTCAATCCCATGGCTATGATTTTTGTTTCATCTTCGGAATCATATCCTAGATCTTGTTGTGTAGTTGTAACAGTCTTTTCTTTCTCCTTCTTGTTAAACATTTTGCGTTTCATCTCAAGATGAAGTTTCCAACAATGGTCTTCATCATGGCCTTCTTTTGAACAGTGTTTACATGTGAGTTTTTCTCCCTCCTTCTTGATTGAAGAATTATTTTTATCCTTGCCTTTGAACTTCCCCTTTCCTTTGTCTCCAGACTTGAATGACTTCTCTCTAGTTTCTTCAAAAACATTCTTCCCTCTTGCTTTTAAATGAGTTTCATGTACACAAACTTCATCTAGCTTTGTAGAGTTAAACATGAGAATTATGTGTCTCAAATAAGTATGTAAACCTCCAATGTATTTCAATAGAGTGTCTTGAGACGATAAATCTATACCCAAAATCTCTTTTCCTAAATTCTTGAGTATAGCTTTGTACATTTTGACCCTTAACTTGACTAAAGTTTTGTCAATCCATTATAGCCTTTTCATGTATGTTAATGGATAAATTTGTCTTCTTATTTCAACAACGAAATCATTCAAAAAGGATAAAACCTTACCACTTTTCTTCATGCCCTCTTGAGTTTTGGCCTCCCACCAAATAAGTGTTGCACTTTCCAACCTAAGAGAAGCAAGCTGAATTTTGGTTTCATCATCCTTGATTCTTTATATCCTGCAATACACTTTATTTTGACAAATCCAATTATCTAATTTCTCAACATTTACTTCTCCATCATGCATAGGAAATTCAAACTTTATGTCAAGCTTTAACAAAGGAGTTTTACCATGTCCCTTTGGAGAATTTGGAGGTGTTTAGAAATAGAAGAAAATGAAGATGAGGATGATGACGAGGATGGAGGTGAAGGTGGTGGCTTGTCACCATCCCCTCCATTCCTTTTTGGAGGCTTGTCTCATTTTCCTCCATCTCCTTTTGGAGGTTTTGAGATCTCTCCTTGCAACCTTGAGTTCCTCTCCTCATAAAGAACTTTCACCAATTCAGATATTTCAAAGAAATCTTTTCTGAATGTTCTCTCATCTTCAAACATCCCTTCATGGCCTTCTTCATGTGCCATGATTGGTGAAGCTTGAGATATGTGTGTTCTCCTTGAAACAATTTGGGACCTTGGCTCCACAAGCTCTCCTTCTCCTCTTTTGAGCTTCAACCTTGTAAGCATCAGAAAACACTTGCAAACAAAATCAAACTTTCAAAATAATCTTGAACTCTGATACCAAACTGGTCTGTAATGCAAACTTGAAGGTGATGAGAAAATTTGAAAGTAAAATTTTATGTTTTTTAAGCAATGAATCACTTCGAAAAAGTACATAAAATAATGGTTTTAAAACTTAGTTACCAGCATAAAAACAGAGACGAATATACCATATCAGAAACACAAGACAACGAAATGATAAAGGAGTTCACCCCTCTTGGGCTACATCTCTTGGTCCAGCGTCCAATGTTGGGTCTCTTTCATTAAGTGCGCAAATTTGTGTTTACATGGATTTCCAGTGCTCATAATGTAAAAATTATGTCTCCAATGACTCCAAAATAGGGAAAAACCCCCATTTGGGCTCAATTTGGCAAAAAACTGAAGAAGTTATGCTATAGAGAAGTTTTTTTGCTAACTCCTCTACAAACTGCACTCTCCAGCTAACTGTCCCACTGGTTCCAATGCATTTTTTCGAACATTTTAAATTCCCTCTGACCCCTTAGGTGGAAAAATAGGGCCACATGGGCCACATATGGCCAAGGGTTGGGCCTTAACACCTGCCCCCACCGGTTAATCCCCCTAAACGCATATTCATAGTCACGTGGTGCCATGAATCCAAGGGCTATGCTAATCGCCCGCCCTTCCCGTCGAGCACCTTAACTTTCTGAGCACTAGGTCACATGGGTTGTCATAGAGCCAGGAGTTGGCCCCCTCCGTAGCGACCTCCCGCTTGGCACCTTCGACCTAAAGTTGTGGTCCTGTGGGTGCACATAGAACCATGGTTTAGGGATTATCCTTATCCCTCTTCTCGTTACCACTGTAGCGCCACGGTCCTGTTGCATCATGAAACTCGAGGTTGGCCACCAATTCCTTGGACCTGTCACCCAGCGCCCTGCTCAGTTCCGCCTCTGGTTACATGAAGGTTTCGGAACCTTGGGTCGAGGCTAAGCCTAAGCCATCAACTCCCTTTTTTCTGCAGTCTCGTGGGAGGTAAGGTGACCAGTGGCCAGGGCTTAGCCCCGGTCCCGTCCCCGTCCCCCAACACTTATCCGTTAAAAACTTAAATAGAAATTTGATGCAATGTATTTTAAGAACCACCATGTAGCGTAGCGGTAAGGCATTGCACTGACAGGCATGACGTCGCCCGTTCGATTCTGGTGGAGGCTAGTTCAGCCATGAACCAAAATTTTACACCAACCCGAGATGTCACATGGCAGTTTTCCATTGGGCCACGTGGCTCCCATTCATAGGTCCACATAAACCACGCCAATCAACCAATCAAAAACCATCAAATTTGAACCAATCACATGACGCCACTTGGTATCCTGCCATTGGCCCTAAATGTACATTCAACTTGCATAGTCATCATGCCCACTCAGCAGTCCTGCATTCAACATGCAAAAAAATTGCTTGTTTGGAAAAACGATCAGAACGCAATATCGGGAGCATACTATATCGGTTTTGAGCAATTCAAGTTGTGTTGGATTCAGTTCGGAGAGCTCTACGTTTTGGCACTTATTTCGAGCACTCTTGAGCACTTTCAATCTTGAGCACTTCACTGATCCCCTAAATCACACCCCCCATCTCTCTCTCTCTCTCTCTCTCTCTCTCTCTCTTAAATTTGATCCCGTTGTATTGTGTTTAAGAAAGTATCAAAAAAAACTCAATTGGTTGTAAAATACTAAACCTATATTTTGGATCAATCATGTCAAAAAAATACAATAATGAAAAACTTAAAAGAATCATGCATTATCTTTCCTCTATTATTGTTAGTCACTTTGCTTTCTCTCATCACTTGGATCCTTAGTTAAGATGGATATGTTGTTCTTAATAATATTATTTATATTATATAAATTTCACTTCATTATATATAAAAGTATTCTCATTTTTAATTGTGTTAAAATCTTGATTTAGTTTCTATGGGAATATTTTTAGTAATATTGAGGATATCTGGTTTAGATATATCTCAAAAGTAATTATAACATTGTTCATTTTATAGATTTAATTAAAAAAATGTTATAAAATAAAATTAAAATAAAATATTTTGTTGTGAAATAAGTTATGGCTTTTGCACATGTTGTATTGATGAGCCATGGTATTGTTACAAAGCCTATTCACAAGTTCATAATATCAATGGAAAATTGAAGGTGAATATCCATGCTTATGAATATTGTCATATTGTTATAAAATATTTTGATTGTGAAATAAGTTATGGTTTTTGGGCATGTGGTATTGATAAGTCATGGTATTGGCCCATGGTGTTGTAACAAATCATATTCACAAATTAATAACAAAATCAAAAATATAACAAATTGAATTTTATTATTTTTATTATTTTAGCATTTTATTATTAATTGAGCCAACATTTAAATGTTTACACTCATTCTCATACTAGGGCTTATATTACTTTTAACTTTTCATTTATTATTTTTAACTTTTTGTTTATTACTTTTAACTTTTTATTATTAATCAAGCCAATATTTAAATGTTTACACTACTTTTTATTATTTTTTAAATGAGATGACATTTAAAATTGTTTACATACTTACATAACACCTACACATCTACCCTATACTAGGTTGTAGAGCACGTCTCAACACAATGAGGGCTAGTTAGGAACAAGATTCTTTGTTCTTGAACCCATTGACGACGGAAGATGAAACTCACAATGTACATGTTTTTGCATATGAACCAATATGTCTTCAAAGCGATTTAGTTTCTCCTGTAAACGCTCCTAACCCCTTTGCAGATTTTCTAATTTGCCCTGCATCTGCCATTTGTTGCATTGGAGATCATTCATGAATAAAATGACAGTATTCAAGTCATCATGTTTGTTTCTTACGTGTTGTCCCAGAAGCATTTTGAGATATGCAATCTCATTACCAAATTTGGGTTGATTAAATGCAAAGTCATTAAAATCAAACCTGTTGACAGGACTATCATCTATGGCCTCCCCCTGACCAATGCTCTCCAGGTGACGTAGACTTGACTATGTTTGTTCGCCAACTCCATGCCTCAATTTGCCTTGTTCATGTGGCATCTTGTATTTTACCAAAACACTCATATACAATAACGTTATGGACGAGATAAACTAACGAAATCTTTTAAATTAAACAGAACAATGAGCCAGCTAATAGCAACAACAACCCACTTAGACTTGCATTGCAATGAACCAGGACCTAGTCCCAAAAGAAACTGTTTAAATGAAGTCACTGACTGCAAAAGAAAATTTATATAATAGCAGCTAATAAAAACATAAAAAACTGAAACTGAAGCATAGATTCATTCCACCTTAGTTCGTTATCAAATTCAAAAATAAGAAAATACCATATAATCAATTTTTTTGAATAAGCAACATTTAATTTTCATGCATGACATTTATCTATATGTCTCTCTTTAATTTTTTGGCTACACCCTACATCAATGTAGATCATTGTTCATTTAGTCATTGCTCTGCTTTGAATGTAAAATTTTATTCTCCTAATCTTTGTTCTAACCAAAAAATATTTCATGAATTTTAAAATATCTTCACAACTTAATTTACATAATTGTCTATTTCCCTCTTCGGTTAACATAAACATTTATTCAGTAAATCAACATTGTATATTGATCATTACTTTTTTTTAAATTGATCGATATTATAAAATAGTATTTTCGGCATTTGTTCAGTGAATGCATGCAATAACATTTTTGCACAACTAGTTTATGTTTTAACAGAGTGGAAGGATGTGCATAAAACAATATGTGCAAAAAAAACTTCATTTGTTCTTTTTTACACTTTTGTATACGTTACCCATCCACACATACCAACTTTCTATAGCGTGGATTACTGGACATTAAAAACTTAATCAAGGTTAATGATTAAATGGTTATGCCTCACATTGCAATTTGAGTACGGAGATGTGAGATTAATTGATTAAAGGAATGTGGTGTTTGCATTATGTCATTAATAGCAAAATTAATAAGTTGTAAGTAGATTACATGCAATAAAAACAAAGTCCATAATTCACGTAATTTGAACAAATAACAGTTGATGATTTACTATATTCAATGTGATTTTGTCTAAGTAATCGATATAAAAAAAGAGATCAACGCATGGTTACATTTTTTTGCAAAGTACGTTTCATATGTAAATAATTTGACTAGAGGTATCTATTACAATTTCTTCTTACTCTAAACAATGTAAAAATGTGACAATTATGTAGCACAAATAAACAAGAATCAAGAAACAAAAACCATTAGAAAAATTCAATAGACTTGAATTCGCATAAGCTCTAAATATATAATGATTTTACCATTACTCTGCTACAAATTCTTATGATCTCAATAGTACCTGCCATTAATATATGAAAAGATATATGTTAATCATATAATTAAACCTTAATTAGGTTTTTACAATGTCCTAATTAGGTATCGATTATTATTTTGTATCTGATATTAAACGAAAATGTTATCAACAAATAACACAATGTGCACAAGAAGTGTGTGAATCATATCGTTTCAATCTGCTATAACGGAAACTTGTTAACAAGTTTGTTGATCACGTGTCAATTCACAAAATGAATGGCGAAAAGACTATTTTATAATATCAATAAATATATTCTTGATATGTTTACGACCAATAATCATTATACATGTGTGGAGTGTGAAGATGCGGAGGAAGCTTCCACTATGCAAAATAAATATGCAAATAGAAGTGTACGAAAGATATCCGCACATCATTTCAATTTGCTATGAGGCATATTGGTTGCAGAAAACTATGCATATTCTTGAATTGTTTACAAATTGTAAATGTTATTAAGCACTCAAACAATGTGTTGATTACATGTTGATTCATTGAATAAATGTCGAAAAGAGTATTATAATATCGATAGATATGATTTTACTTATATGTTTGCAGTCAATAATCATTACACAATGCATCATAGTAAACAATATTAACCACTTGAGTGATGACGTGATTGTGTATCGATTTTTTGAATATATATTACTTTTGATGTTCGGCATTAATTAATTCTTCAATGCTAAGTGCATATTCGTTTGCGGCGTAACCATTATCCATCACTCCAAGTTCTCACATCTTCGCAAACATTTATGTCTCGACACAGTTTTTTCATATATGTATACCTTGCACACTTGTCCTTTCTCGCATGTTCTAGTACTAAATGCTTTCAACAGTTTGTAGGTTACCTTGAATGATTACATAATATAATATGTTATAAACACTAATGTTTACTGGCAATCCTTAGTTTTAACGGTATATGGTTTGACACGTACAAATGATATGGACAACATGTTTGCGTCTGGTCACTTTAATAGTGATGTGTGTTAATTGGATAAACATTCGCACTAATTCTTCGATTAATAAAGAGACATAGCCTTAATAACACATTGTACGGAAGTACGGTATCTAGCATTTAGTGCATTTAAAAATGCGAAGGGCCTTATACAAATGCAGAGTGCGAAGGAAGCTTCCTTTACAAAATATTGGAGTTCTTTGTCTCAACAATATTTGCTTTGATAGATGTGCTAACGTGTTCTGAACTAAGATGCAGTTTTGGTGGCTTCAATTGTTTAAAAGCTATTATTATGCGGTAGAATTGTGCAAAGGGAGAATGCATTCAAAAATATGGAACATTGCGACAGAATGATTCAGAATGTGGAGATACATATCAAGCTTTCATTATGGAGGAAGGTGGCTTTCATTGTGCGAGATTGAGTTGCTATGTGAGAGCTAGAGTACCACATCTATAAGTAAACCTATGCACTTCGCACAATGAAAACTTCTTCCACTATCATTTTACCTGCCTCTTTCTGCAGCAAAAAGGTATGTGGGAAAACTGTGCGGAGAGAGACTGCATGTAGAAATATGAAACAACATAACACACTTGTGTTTGTTATTCTGCACACTTGTTCTGTTGCACAAATCACAAATAAAAAACACATTTCGTTTAATGTTGGGAATAAACACTCAATTCACAAATGCTCAGAGAAATCTAAGTTTTATGAAGCTTTCATGAACATAAATGAAAATCGGAATGGAGAACCTAATGGAATTTTAACAAGTAGTGTGTTTGTAGTTGCATTCGCCAACTATTTTGTTATCTAGAAAATGGGTATACAGGAAATGCGGAAGAAAAGTTGTGCAGAATATTGAGTCAAGCTTTCTTCCTCTACATTTCACATAACGTTGATTTAGTATGAATCAAAGCATCAAAAAAAGGGATAATCTTGTGATATGTGGAGGAAGGAGAAAGGGCGTGAGGAGAAATGGAATGTGGAGTCTGTTAAGAAGCAGCGACTATATCGAGTCAAATAACACATTGTGTGGAATTACGGTATCTAGTGTTTAGTGCATTTGATAATGTGAAGATCATTATACAAATGTGGAGTGTGAAGGAAGTTTCCTTTGCATAATAGTGGAGTTCTTTGCCTCAACAATCTTCGCTTTGAGAGATACGCTAATGTGTTTTGAACTACAATGCAGTTTCGGTGGCTTCAATCATCTAAAAACTAGTATTGTGCTTAAGGAACGTGTGCGGAGGGGGAATGCATGCAAAAGTATAAAACATTGTAGCAGAACAATTCAGAATGCAAAGATACAGATCAAGCTCCATATGTGGTGAAGATATTGGAGAGATTAGGTATATATAATACATCTTGTAAATGAATTGTATTTCCTTGATTCAATTGAAGAGTGACATTCCCTACTCCTTTCACGGGATATTTTGAGTTGTCCCCAAAAACAATTTCCAGGTTGGTCTCCTTCTGTATCAGATTAGAGAGAGCTTCTTTGTAACCAGTGAAGTGCCTTGAGGCACCACTATCAATAAGCCAATTTTCTAGCAAGTCCGGGGGAGCAATAGTAGAGAGGGCCACTGGTAGATAATATTCATCTTGCTTATTATTAACAACATTAGATTCATACCTGCAGTTTCTTGCCTTCTTGAAGGGTTGTCCTCTTCCTTGATTTCTGGAATTTCTTTTACCTCTTCCATTTGACCTGCCATTAATTGCCTTGAGAGTGATTTTGATCATCATCTCGGTGTGAGTCCCTTTTATCAGGGCACTCCCTCGCATAGTGACCCATTTTATTGCAATTGTAACATCGTCCTTTTCTTCCACCCTTTGGTCCAGCCTTTACTTTGAATTTAGCCTCGGAATTGTTTCTTCTTTTAGCATGAGAAGAAAAGGCAGAGGGATGGCCTTTAAGTGCGAGCATTTCTTGCTCTTCCATCCTTGTTTCTTCTTGAATGCATCTAGCCATCAATTCCTCAAATCCAGGAATTATGTTATTGTTGAGAAGAGTAGTCCTGAATATATACCATTCAGGTGGCAGTCCTCCAAGAGTTGTGAGTGCCATTTCCCTGTCAGGAACTACTTCCCCAATAGATAGGAGATCATTCTTGATCTCGGTGATCCTTAAGAAATATGCTTGCATATTCTCATCTTTTCCCTTCTTAATTTCCTTCAGCTTATTTCTAATGAACAAAACTTGATTTGCATCATTAACTTTAAATAAACTCACTAGTCTATCGTAGATTTCCTTGGAGGTGTTCAGCTCGGAAACATAGGCCACCAGGCGCTTGTTGATAAAGTCTCTAATGATCTTCCTTCCTTTGACTTCTCCCTTTGTCCACTTGTTCCTAGCAGCAGCGGATGCATTTGAATTCTACCTCTCACATGGTCCAACACTTCTTGCTCTACTAATGTTAGATCGAGTGACATCTTCCATCCGTGATAGTCAGAATTCTCGCGGAGTTTGTCTTCGGCAGGGAAGTGTGTTGAGGACCCCATGATTTCTTTAAGATAGCCTTGCCAACCTTCTCTTCAGTGATTTCTCTTGCTCTTACTCTTGCGCTTTGTCTTCACCTCAGCTTTGATACCATGTTAAATTATGGTATGTTCTATGCTTAGAGTTGTTTACTTCTTTTTTTTTTATTATTAGCAATCACAACATAAAGTAAAATGCAGATAGAACATTAAATTATCGACAAAAAACAAGCCAAGACAAGAAACACAAGATGTGGCGGCTAGCCAGGGACAAACCCCAATGCGGGAAACCCTTTGATCAAATCTTCTTTTATCTTCAATAGTTCAGCAAAGAGAAATAGTACAGACATTTGTCGACGCGTTTCAAACCAACTAGTGTGGTTCATCGTCAGGACAAGTTGAAGAAACAGATCCAGCTCAGCATGTTAAATAGTCTGAGCAGAGTCTCCAACGGCTAAATTGACCAACGGCTAATTTTGACCTTAGGACCCAGGTCAAATTATTATTTATTAATTTAATATTATTATTATTTTTCTTATTATTATTTATGGAAATAAGTTAAATTAGGTAAAAATACATAATTAAATAAAATAATTTTAATGATTGGTTTAAAAAAGGAATTTATTTATTTATTTAAATTAATTAATTATATATATATATATATATATATATATATATATATTAATTAAAGTTATAATATTAGGTTATTAAGATAAAAGTTAGGATTAATAAATAAAATAATTTCCATGGTTAGTTTAATAAGATAATTTATTTAAATTATTTAATAATTATTATTAATATTATACACACACATATATATGTGTGTGTGTTTTAATTAAAATCATAATATTAGGTTGTTAAGTGACGATTATTTTCATTGAATAATAATTTTAATGGTTAGTTTATTTTTATTATTATTTATGGAAATAAGTTAAATTAGGTAAAAATATATAATAAAAAAAAAAAATTTAATGGTTGGTTAAAGGAGTAATTTATTTATTTATTTAAATTATTTATTAATAAATATAATTATTAATAAATAATTTAAATAAATAAATAAATTACTCCTTTAACCAACCATTAAAATTATTTTATTTTTTATATATTTTTACATAATTTAACTTATTTCCATAAATAATAATAAAAATAAACTAACCATTAAAATTATTATTCAATGAAAATAATCGTCACTTAACAACCTAATATTATGATTTTAATTAAAATATATATATATATATATATATAATAATTATTAAATAATTTAAATAAATAAATAAATTATCTTTTTAAACTAACCATTGAAATTATTTTATTTATTAATCATAACTTTTATCTTAATAACCTAATATTATAACTTTAATTAAAAAATATATATATATATATATATACATTTATATATATATATATACATTTATATATATATATATAATTAATTTAAATAAATAAATTCCTTTTTTAAACCAACCATTAAAATTATTTTATTTAATTATGTATTTTTACCTAATTTAACTTATTTCCATAAATAATAATAAGAAAAATAATAATAATATTAAATTAATAAATAATAATTTGACCTGGGTCCTAAGGTCAAAATTAGCCGTTAGTCAATTTAGCTGTTGGAGACTCTGCTCAGACTATTTAACATGCTAAGCTGGATCTGTTTCTTCAACTTGTCCTGACGATGAACCACACTAGTTGGTTTGAAACGCGTCGACAAATGTATGTCTACATGTGATTTACGCCGAAGTTATTCTTTCAACTATTATGGATCACATAAGCCTCAATTCAATTAGAAATAGTACAATTCAGAATTTTGTAATTTTATAACAGCAACAGAGAACCCTAAATCAACAAAGTCAAACTTGGTCAAAACAACCCCGAATTGACTTCTAGTCAACTTGAAGAACTAGGTCTTCAACAATTGTCTTCAGCAGCCCAAAACAGTCCACAAACATCAGTCAAACATCAGTCAACACTTGGTCAAAGTCTGGTCAAACCTGCAGCAGCTCCTTAACAGTCAATGTTGGTCAAAGGGGTGGTCAAACCCGGTCAAAGGTGTTGAACAGAACTGCGGCTAGCCTAGGAGAGGCTACCCAACCCAATCCGCAGTCAAGAAGGCCTCCACGCTGGTCAACGTTATCCAATCTGCCCACCTGCAGCTAGGTCAACCCAAGTCAGTGTTGCCTTAACCAGAAATCTGTGTCTACCTTCTTCAACCACACGTGTGAGAGAGAGAGGCTCATCTAATGTGTAGGAGAGAGAGAAGATGAGTTGCAAATGACTCAACCTCTCTTCTATTTATATGAAGCGTTGGGCATGTGTCCACACACTTAGTTGTTGGCCGACCTTGACAATTTGTCAAGTAATTAGAAATAAATTCATATCTCCACAAATACTCGTCAGAATTAGATGATATTTAGATCAATCCTACACCTCTCGACGAGAGGAATCTAAGAAAAATATCATAAATAAGGTGACTCACATGGCCCTAGTTGACAATTTTAACCTTTACCCGACAATCTCCCTCGGTAATGATCTTCATGTCTCTCAACATTAGGGCCCAGGGTTCAGCGCAAAAAATAAGAACCATTCATAACAACATTCTTATTAAGAAGTCTAGTCTAGTTCTTTTTCAATTAACTATGATCAACAAAGAGCAGGCGTGGGAGTTTTTATTGAAAATCTTCCCTGATTGGGTCGTCTGTGCTACCAATTCTACAGGGCATTTAGCTAGATTGTGTTGGAAAATGTAACTATGCTCGGTCTTCATAATTTGTATTGTACTCATATTTATTGTAAACTCAAAAGAAAGAGAAATATATAATTTTGAAAAGCATGTGTTTCATGCTCTATATTGTATTTTGTCAAATTAGGTCAAGCATGTTCTTCATGCTTTAGGGTTTATTGAGTCAATTAAATATTCGTCATATGTATAAGACACTTATGGGCACTTTGTATCAAGAAAGAAATCTTAAATTCAATTTAAAAGTCTCATTTTGAGACTTCCAACACGAAGTCGGCTCTCCCGATAAAGTCAACCTAGAAGAGGCCCATTCGACACTTAAGGAAGGTATAAATAAGAAGGTTATTCGACCTATTTGACATCAATTCAACAAGTTTGATTTGCAACAAAATAGAAGAAGATAAGAAATTTAGTCAAGGAAGAAGGAAGAGGATCCAAGCAAAGAAGCAAAATCTGATTTCTTGACCTAATTCAACTCACACGTGCGAGTTTTTAGGGTTTTTTGTCACTAACACAGTCCAAAATTACAGGCCGAGAATCACAGGGTCGAAGTCATAGGCCAAGATCTTGAAATTTGCAGGAAGAAGACGCGTTGACCTTCGTTGACTTGACTATTTTAGAGAAGATACTTTGGTGAGAGGTGTTTGGTGGAAGTTTCTTGGTCTTGTTTTGGGGTCTTGGTTGTCTCATTTTGACTTGATTCTATACAGAGAAGAGTTGTATTGGATTTTCCCCCTAGGAGAGGGGTTTTGCCCTGACTGAGAGCTTATATCTTGTGTCTCTTGTTCTTGTGATCTTTGTACATTTTGAATTGGTAATTGCTTGATGAAAGAAGAAATAATACTAAAAAATTAAAGGTCAACACATACTCATAAGAAATTATCAAGAAAAGAGGAATCAAAACTCTAATCTCTATTTGCTTTGATTTTTCAACATGATATCAGAGCTAAGGTTAAGGAAGGGCATTTTGAAGATCACCTCATTGGTCATCTCTTTGAAGACCCCTTTGAAGCATCCATCTTTAACAGCTAACTATATAAAACAAGGCATCAAGGTTATTATCTAGGGTCTACTAGCAGATCTACTTTCTTCTGAAATTAAATGCAATCAGACGTGATAACTTACTTAAACGGCTTTTAAACAAATATAATTTTATCATTTCATTCTAATCAGCATAAATTAAGGTGAATATTTCATTCTGATAAAATTTACAAGAATAGTCTATGGGGGAATACCTGTACCGGTGGCTGATGGAGATATCTTTGTCCTGCTGCTCGTCTTGAAGGACCCAACTGGATTTACCTCCCAGCCAACTAGGAATTAATCCCTAGCCCAGGAAACCTCCACAAGTTCCTTAGCCCTCCGAGCCCAAGTCCAACCAGATGCAGTGTGTGTGTGTCCAAGATGAATGATCCAGACCTAGATAACAATACTTCCTTCCTCTCAACAACCCAAGAAACCTCCACAGGTTCCTAAGGTCTCCAAAAACACAACAAATCTAAACAATCACAACCAACACCACAATCATAAGCAAGACCCCCCTCACCCTTTTCTCCCTTTCCCCTTCCCTTTTTATACCCTCCTTCCCTTCTCCATTTCAACCACCTCTTATTAATGTCATTAACTTCTCATCCATCCTTACAGTTAACTTCTCTTCTCTCAAGTAAAACTGGAGTACATTTGGAAATGTGACACGAATATAAAATTGAGAATTTAATGGGAAAGGACCATGTCTTCTCCCAAGTAAATCTGAAAGTACATTTGGGAATGTGAGATGAATATATATATATATATATATATATATAATTAAATGGAAAGGACTATGTCTTCTCCCAATTAAATGTGAGAGTACATTGGGGAATGTGAGATGTAATTACATGGAGAGGACCATGTCTTCACCCTAGTAAATGTGAGGGTACATTGGGGAATGTGAAATGAATATATATATTGATAATGAGTTGGAGAGGACCATGTCTTCTCCCAAGTAAATGTGAGGGTACATTGGGGAATGTGAGATGTAATTACATGGAGAGGACCATGTCTTCTCCCTAGTAAATGTGAGGGTACATTGGGGAATGTGAGATGAATACATATATTATTTGAAATAATGGAATGAGACCATATCCTACCTAAGATTCAATTTGAGAAGGTAAGTGGGGAATTTGAATAATGGAAATCATGAATTTTATATTAGACCAATATTTCTCAATATTTTCAGATAATGTAAACATTAACAAAATTTGCAGGATAAGATTTAAGTGGGGCATTACATACACCCCTCCTTCAGAAAACTTCGTCCTTAAGTTAGAATGAAAAGATGCAAGGAGTTTGAAATCATAGCAAACCAAAGAGAGTTATAACAATAAAATTTGATAAGTCAAACAATGACATTACTTCCCATCAAGAGTCTCCAACTGATCTATATCCTCCTATCCATCTTGACCTACTTCCGTTCTCACCCTATCCGTCCTTTGTTGCTTTATCAGTGGCAACAACCATACTAACCACTGATAAAACCGACAAGGTAGAAGCGTCGAATACATCGACCTAACTTCCCCAGCAGGCAACTGGCAATCGTCATCACACGTCTAGGGGAGTGTGTCCACCATTGCCCTCCCACAATTCCTAGTTTCGGAGGATACATGGTGGGAAATGCCTCCACCCCTCCTGCAGAACTAGGGTCAATACCCTAATACGGACCACACTACAGAGCTAGTTGGACTTGTCATCGAATAATCCAGTCAGGTCGTCTTGCCCCCTGTCATTTGCATTTTACTCATGTCATAAGAGTGCATATCAAGTAGATACCAAATGTAATAGAACAATGTACATCGTACCTTTCCTCATTGGTCGTCTCGACCTTCCCCAATGGAATAGTAGATCTTGGTTATCATACGGTTCTTTCCAATCTATAGATTAGTTCTCATCCATGCATATATATAACCACAAAATAGATATAGATACATGATGTTAAACATCATGTTTATTAAGCCCAGTGTCCACGTGTCAATTTTTGTTGTTCATACTGGAAATAAATCTTACATCAGATAAATCATAATTTCACTAAGTCATTGATTAGATAAATCATATCTATATAAGCCTATACGATGCAATAATAACTCTGACAAGTCCTGCACTAGATAAATTGTAACCAAGTCATACATTTGGTCATACATCCAACATTTCCATCATCAATACCAAATCCATCAATTGATTTTCACATGGCCAACCAAATGTATATAATGTTCATAAATAACAACATGGAACTGCAAAATAGAACCTTAACATAGGTGGCTATCTACGTTAAAATGGGCATCATAAATGCTCATGTGACATCCTTGTGGAACCCTTCAATAACGATTAGAGTTGAAATAGATTCAACTGTCCGTCATGGAAAAGATCATTTGAACCCGGATATGCTATAAGGTGGTACCAAAACCAAAATAATGGCAAGCAACAGATTAGTGCATTATCAATCCCACTAGAAGGTGCTAGTATAAGTTTTATGCATATAATTCTTTAAAACCTTAGTGAATATAAAAGTCCCACTCTTCCAATTTGATGGTTTTTCATCTTCCAAACCCATTTAGTTAATCTTGAAAATAAAAGACTCAAAACTTTAGAAACCATTTCCAACATGATTTTCATACTTTATTTTTTGTAAATTGAGAGAAATATCCTCTAAATGCCAAAAGGTTCAAATTTATTATATATTTAATCATTGTTTAGTAGTACTAAAACAATTTCATTATATATACTGCAGCTCACAATATGACCAAACAAATGAGAAATAATTAAATGAATGGAATAATTGCCTTTGCCCTGCTACTATTAGTACTTCCCTTCCAAATGGCACCGCATCTCTAAAGATGCCTACTCCTTTCACAAGTGGCCAGTGACCACAAAAGTTGCGAAGAAAGTTGAGGTTCTTTTTATCCAAAACTAGAGACACATTATTTTTCACGGCATTTTTATTCAATACTAGAATAAGGGTAAGAGTGTATTCTAATATTTTCACTAGTCTATAAGCTTCCATTTTAAAATCCCAAATCCTTAGAAGGTTCCTCAAATCAGCGTTTGTTTTCAACTATCATAAAACTGTGATTTCCCAAAAATATGGCACAATTGGATGGGTCTTTGAAAGATTTTTAATCATTTGCAAGCTGAGGAAAGCTTGCTTTGCATGCACCAATACGTTTTCTCTTCTTTCATATCACTGTGAGGGGCATAAACTATGAGGCATAAGCATTGTTTTCCTTTAAAGAAGGACCATTGTCCTCCCCCTCACAAATAGTAGCATAATGAAGCAGTCTTTCGCATTCTTGGTTTAGTGTTTTATCTTTTCATGGCCAACAATGGTGTCTTATCCACATGAGCAATCCTTTCAAACATTGACAAGAAAAGAATACAATGCAAGAGAGAAATAAGAATTAACATAAAATATTCCTTGAAAGAGTTTGATTCAGTGATTTCCATGTCTCTACAACCAACATCAAACAACTATTAATAAAAATATTTAGCATTTATCAACTCAATCATAACATCAATCAAGTTATGAATCTCTATCAGGTTGGGACGGGTCTTCTTAAGCTTAGTCCTGCGCTCAACAGAATGATATCTTCCAAGATTGTCTCCACCAACTCTCATGTTGCCCCATTGATTTTTGTCTGGAAAACACTTTCTTTAACACCTGAGCTTCAATTTCCACATTTCTAATACAAGGCATGTTCATAATTTATGATATTTGAAAGACCATCGTTGATTCGTTTTCTTGTTCCTAGGAATTTTCCTTCCATCCAATGATTTTTGTCTGGAAAACACTTTCTTTAACACCTGAGCTTCAATTTCCACATGTCTAATACAAGGCATGTTCATAATTTCTGATATTTGAAAGACCATCGTTGATTCGTTTTCTTGTTCCTAGGAATTTTCCTTCCATCCATTGTTATTCTATTCAAGTAAGATCACTCAATGGATATTACAAATCTCCATGACCACCTTAATGTACCAATTTTCTAGGTCTCACATGACTTTTCTACCTAGGTCTTGATTCTCCTTGAGTTGCTTTGTATACAAGTGATTTCCTTGCTCTCGGATCACATCTCTCAAGTCAGCACTGTGTATCTTATTGTCCCAACCTAGGGTTTTGATTTGGTGTACTCTACTCTTTGAGTCGGTATGTCTGTACTACTCATTATCAATACTATCATGGATTTTTATTCTCAAGCGATATATACATATCTGTGTGCTCTCAGGTGTCACCTTGATGGATTTTCACTACTAGATCCATGATATTCCATTTCTATCATTGCACTGCCTGGAACAGATCTCATTATTGTTAACTTCACTTTTCTTGATATTGCATGGTTTCTTTTGATGTATTCGCTTAACCCTCAGACTCTTTAATCAGTTTATATGGATAGTATTTATCTATTCATGAATGCTATTATTCTTGAATTGAATTGATATATTTCAAATTCTCTACTCTGGCATTCCAATGCATAATCTTAATGCATAGTGTTCTTGGAAAGAAGGTCTAATTTGAACAATAATGCATAGCTCTGGTATCTTCTGACTTGTGTTGTTGATTCCCTAGCAATATGCCTAGGTTTTTACACTTTGAATTTGTTATTCTTGTAATTGCCCCATTCTTAGTGTGCAAATTAAGTAACACATGTTGCAGTCTGACTTTTTCAAGCATTCTAGATTCGCTTATTTGGAAGATTATGTAGCTCATCGTAACTCATAACTATGCATTCCTCTGCCTCAGGATTATTAATGGAATTTTGTAAGCTCTCATTGGTATCTATGTAACGTTCCACACAAGTCTGAAGTTAACGCAAGATTTCCTTTGAATAGTAACGGCTTGGGCCTTCTCTGCATAGGTAACAACTCTGTCAATACAAATGCAGATGCCAGACTGTGTAACGATTCATGCCAATATAGTACTAGCCAGTTCTGGTGTCATAACATTTCCACTGCCATGTTGAATAACGCTAACGCTCTGGTCCAATGCAACGCTGCGATTTCCATAACATTGTCATCTATGCCTACTAACCCAAATTTAGGTTATAGTGATTTTGGAGTGACAATTATCGTTTCTAATACAGACTTGCCCAAATTCTTTGGCAGATTCTATGTTAATATGTGGGCAGTGTGATTTGCCTGAATTCCTGAGTGTTTTATTTATTTGAGGCAAGGGAGTTTCGTCATCATCTATTTTGTCTGGTTCATCACCATTAGATTCACCGTGTACATCTTTATTGTCTATTGACCTACTACTTTGGTCGTTGGTGGACATTAAAATAATTAGATTTCATTTATCTATGTCTATAAATGCAATATAAAACTCACAGCAGAGGTCTGTTAAGAGTCTAGACTACTGAATATCAACAAACAAAATGTATGTCAGATTGAGTAAGATTTTAACTGGATATTAACAAAATTGAATTCGATAAGTTTCTATGCCTAATTCCATTAAATGACTCATATATTGTAAACATAAACACAAAGTGATCAACCACTCTCAAGCAGGCTCCCTATTATGGATTTGTCTTTATCCATCATTATCTAGAGAACTTACTTACACAGGGAAAACAGACTGTGTTGGGGTTGGATTTGCAAAGAGTTGATCTTTGTCTTTGATATTCAATCTTTGTTTTACTTGTAATCATCAAACAGCATGGATAATGAATGAAGGTTGGGCACTTGGTCTACGGATTTCCTCTATGTTTTGTGTATTGATCTCTATTATTGATGTTTGTAGCCTTCTCATTCAAATCTGATTAAGTCAATTTTATAATATTGTGTGGGTCTCTCTCCCTTGGTTTTAATGGAATTGTTATGAATCTGAGCAGTTTTCCTTCACCACAAACGTTTGTAGCTTAGGACATTTACCCCTGATATGAGTTTGAGTGACCAAGATAGGACTTTTCCTTTGCCCCTGTTACCACTTGTAACAACCTACCCTTGGGATACTTTTCCTTCCTCTTTTTTTTTTGTTTTTCTGTATACATATACATATATCTCAAGATGTAATTTAGTTGATGGCATACAAGCAAGTAGGTGAAGATATTCCCCTTAACCTTCAACTTTCCCTAATGGAAAACCAAGCATATTTAACCCAACCATTGACCAACAAGCAAAATGCCCTGGAAAGGTATGTCAAAGGAAACCCTAACCCTCAGGCGGTATTAATAAACCCAGCAGCGTTTACTTCAATGGGATCTCATTACTCAATAAACTAGCCAGAAGTTTGCTATGACTCTAGATTAGTATTTGCTGCATGTGACTAGAAAATGCCTAGATCAACTTTACTGGCACTTTGTAGTATGTAATCTCTCACAACTCTAACAGTAATCTGGAACACCAAGATGTTACACATGGGGTACGATAGAAAACTCAACCAGTGCACACAAGGTTTATTTCTTGCAAACAATGTTTTTATATCCAACCAACTAATCCACTGGATAGACCAGAACCAATCAGTATTTTAACTCTTATTTGTAATTATCTGTACATGCCGACCAACAATTTGCGATCTACTAGAACTTAGTCTATCTTCAATATAGATATACATATATATAGGTATATTTCCTGAACCACAGTAGAAAGTAAAACCTTAGTTGGGTCAGTCATAAAAGTTACTGTGTTTATTTTAGTGAACAAGGATGAGTAACACATTTCTGATCTTCTCCTATAGACAATAATGTCCATTTAAGGTTCATGATGAGAAGGATTACGCACCTTTGAATAAATTGCAGAAAAGTGGCTTGGCATATCTCTGAGTTTAGTTACAAACTACTTGTAACTCATTAGTCTTCATATTGCTACAACTACATATATGATGTGTATGATCATACTCTGTTTCAAGGATGGAGTCTAGCTACAAGAGTAGTCACAATCAAGAAATAAAAAGAACTATAATTATTGGTAGCAATACTAGTTTTAGCTATTCAAACCTTCCCATAGCCAGATTCAAAAATCTCGAAGCAAGCCAAAAGCTCCATAATAAATCTGAAATCTAACCAACTACCAGGACTAACCCCTGTAAGGGTTAATTGCAACAATTCGAAAAGATAGTTCATGGACAGTTAATAGTTGAACTCAAGGAATCACTTATGCGCTTGAAAGGCATGTCAATATCGGTTGCCCTACTGACAAATTTAATTTTGATCTTGCTACAAGGACAAGGTAAAATAGCCTGTAGTAACAAATGATTCCTTTTATCATGATATTTCTTTGGATTAAATATATTTCTAAATAGGTACATATTATCCAGTTCCTTCACTGGCCACTATCTCAATTGTTCTGCGATTCAAATATGACAGTGAGCAGTCATTTCCAGAAGGATACTTTCTGTTCTGGATAATCGTGGGACCTACTAGACACCAGAGTTCGAAATATTTTCAATACCATCTATAGACACAGAACAACTAGAAATTTAGCAACATGCTTAGATAAGACTTGAGAGAAATGAAGCACATACTATAAAGGGAATTTCAACAAGTTCATCACAGGTCATCAATTGTTTTAAACTTTTATGAAGTCCGCCTGAGCATTTGAAACATGAGATCCCAGAGGTAAAGGTTTCTCGTCAAAAATTCAATTTGTGTGTAAATGTAAAGATGGTATGCTGTCGTTAATAACGTAGCAATGGAATGTTGATATGACATTTTAATTTCCATGACACCAATTTAGTTTAATTGGGGTGAAAATAGAGTTTGCATTATGATGTGATGATACATCTTGTAACTAATACATATGAACTGAATTTCAGAATCCAGTTGGACTAGATTAATCTTCTTGGTTCTGCAATAGATTTAACCTATGATGAGAAACGTGTGGACAGCGTTCACAAATTAACCTATGATGAGTAGAGTACAGAGTACAGAGACAATCTCTGAGGCACAGAAAGAAGTATAAGCATTGTAGATTTTAATATTTTCAACCCAATAGAATGAGAATAACCAAATTCAGAATATGGCTTAGCCAAGTAGAACTATAAGAGTCGACTCTGATTCTGGAGAAACTTGGGAATTGACTCCATAAAATGCAGGTTTACAATATCTGCCACAGATTTGGTACAGTTTAAAGGTTTGCTGGTTGTCAGGAATTAAATATATATGCGTGTTTAATTATGTGGTCATCCTGTGCCTGACCTCTCAGAGCAAAGATGTCCCCCACTCCCCGGTTGTTAAAGCACCCCACTTTTGTTAGTGCCATAAATGATAAGATTGGCCTACTTACTTCCTAAATAAGTTAAAATCTGTGGAATCTCTAATGAGAACAATCAAAATAATCAGGGATTTAAAAGTATGTTTTGTATTTGAGGCTGCCTGTGTGATAAGAAATGGAGCCTCAAATTTCTAACATTCTTGATTATAAACTCATTGAACGGGGAGAAAATCAACATTGAAGTCCAAAGGAACAAAGGTTTGGCACATGCTACAGAATTAAAATTGTAAGTAAACTTATAGTGAAGCATATGAAATAAGATTTACAAAAGTTTTATCCCTTCATTATTACACTTGGAAATGGATTCTATTAAAGGCAAAACCCTAAATACTCTAATGTTTCAGACAATTGTAAGGGAGGCTCCTCCATTGTTAACCACGAATCAGAGGTTTTAAATCAGTGAATTTTAGGTTGACCCTTCACTCAGGTTCCAAAAATTAAATGGGGGAATCTAGATGAATATGAGCTGGAACAATCTCAGACCATGGAAACAGACAGTGAACCACTTAAGCCTCAAAATTCAGATGATAGGCCTATAACTGAGGATAATATGCCTTTAGCTAGGAGTGATGTCAGTGTTATTAACAAGGATAATAGTTCAGTTATGCAGGGTAATTCAAGAGTTACTAAAGATAAGCAAGAATTTGAGATTAGTGATGCACCTTCTAACAATTCAGAAATATCTAAAAAAGATTCAATGGAAGATGATTTTACGGTATGTTCAGCCAACATAATTGGAGGATCTGAAAGTTGTGTACAACAGCTCAATCATAAATCTAGTAATATTGAAGATTTTTGTAAGGCACAGGAGGAGGGTTCTATTGATAATGCATCGGTACAATGTGAGGGGTATGGAAACCAATTATTGATCTTGGATGAAGCTGAAGGAACACCTATTCAAGAGACCTCTCTTAGTTGTATACAAAATCATCATAATTCTTTGGAAACAACTATGCCAAACAAGGTGTTTGTTGCAGGTGAGACGAATGACAAGTTCACCCCACAGGGCAGAAATACTTTCTTCATCTCTTAAGGTTTTCAAAAAAAAATTCAAGAAGAAAGCGCTGGTAAAAATGTGGCTCATCAAGGGAAGAGAAGAGACATTGTTTATCCTTCATTGACACAAAGCCATAGGGAGAATCTTCCAGCGAAATCACCTGGTGGGCGTGATTTTGGGTCTGCTTCTAAAGAACTTTGTGCTAAGATTGAGGACACAACAAATCAAGGGAAAGTAGTAAGACAAGAATCCTCACGAAGAAAGGTAAGTTGAATTTATACTATGCTTCCAATTTCTACTTTTTCAGAGTTCCACCTGACTAGTATGGTTAGCAGGCAACACTTTGTTCTCATCTACAAGTTTATCCTTCAACACTTTTTTCTTTGGTCATTGACAGCTAAGGAGAACTCTTAAAATATATAATAGTAATTTTTTTCTTTCTTGCTCCCCTCCTCTTATGTTTTTAGGAAGTTTGGAGCAGTGAACCTTGTGAAGCCGATTCAGAAGGTCTAGTGAAAGCAACAACTAATTCAGTTTTTCCCGTCCTCAATCTTCCATTCTACCAACCTGAAGAGTTTTCTAAATGTCTGGGAATTCCATCTGTAGAAACTATGGATACCTTGATAGCACAATGCCCATTTCAGATGGCTGCTGGGTTGCAAAGTTCATCTTAACGACATTCTAAAACATACACAGTACAAAGTGGCAGTATTCCTCCTTTTCATTGGTCGCTTCCCCATGTAGAGCCCTACAATGGATACCTCGATACTGGTAGATTGTCCATGAATATAAATACGATACAGAGTCGATGGATTCGAGTAGGTGCCACTGAATTTAAGAACAAATATTGCTCAAATGAGTCTCGATCTGTACCTTTGGAGACAGATCAAAATATAAAATTGGAATTAGGACAAATTGCTCTACTGCATGGATCTGGGAAAGGGTTGGAGGGATGCCTAGATGCATCTATGGGTATTGATTTTGTTGGCCGGGATAATTCATGTCCGGCTGCTGGTTCAGTGGCATCTCAACCTGTGGATGAAAATGAAACTAAATTGTTTAAAGAGACGAGCTTGATTAATTTTTGTGAACTGTCTAAAGTGAAAGACTTTGAAAGCAATAAGCTTTCTGTCCATTCTTTTGACGAAATGACCGATGAACGTTTTCATTATCCTGGTGAACAATGTAAAGGCGATGAAAATTGTGTTGAAGCAACTTTGAAGTCAAAGGAAAATGTGATATGTGCTAGTCGCTATAGAAGGGACTATACAGTTGGAGTTACAGACCCACTTATTCAGGTACCAGAGAAATTGAGAATACTTAATCAAGAAGCTGATGCCAAGAATGGTATTGGATCAGTTTTCTCATTGACTGGATCTTTATCAAAATTCAGACAATCATACATCACAAATTCATTTCACGTTCAAGATAATACACCAGGTATTCATCTGCTGCTCTTCAGAGTAATTTTTTTTCTACGCTGTGACTGTCATAAAAAGCATACAAACTTTATTATTTATGTATCTTTACATCTAACTAACTACATTCACTTGCAATTCTGTTGTGGTCTTAAGAACATAGTTGGAATTGCATTTCCTATACTTTAGTTTTCCAGGAAATGTAATATCTTTATTCTGAGATGAAAAGGTGATATTTTATTCAACAAGTGTTCGAGGACACAAACCGGAACTGAACTGACTGCACTGTTCAAGCCATCCAGTCACTATGATATCAGCTTAAGATCAAGATAATTATGAACCGTTATCTGAGAGGGCATGCATTCTTGGCAACAAATAGGGCTATCTACACAGAAATTAGGGCAATATGTAGGGAAAATTTAGTCTTGCAGGCGAGCTCTTGTTTTTGGATTTCTCGTCTCATTTCAGTTCTTGAAATGGTGTCTCCTGCGCAGATGTTCAAGAATAGATTGCAAGAATATGCACAAAAGAACTCTTTGCCATTGCCTCTCTATGAAGTTGTAAATGAGGACCAAGACCATCTTCCGCAATTCAAGTGCACTGTAATAATCAATGGGGCAAAGTATGAATCCCTTCCTGGTTTCACCAACAAGAAGGCATCACAGAATGTTGCAGCTAAGGCAGTTGTCGAAGATTTGGAAATGCAAGGGTTGATTGCTGAGTTCAAAGAGAAAATACAGCCTAAAGGTATCCTTGTGCTTTGAAACACTGAACCCCCTCAACAAATTACTGATAACAGTAATATCTTGAAAGTTGTCAACCCAAATACCAAAACTACCGTCTAGACATGGAGAACCATCTAGATATGGAGAACCTCCTATGAGAAACCCGAGGACTCTTTTGGAGTACAATTTTATTGCTAGTGCATCACAGTATGGTGAGTCCACTAGGCTTGGGAGAAGCTACCAAATAGGCTATAGTGTAGTGCTACAATATTCATACGCTATATATGACGGAGACCAATCTAGTGTGGGTTTCAAGGTCCAGATTTTGAACCTTGCTCTGATGCCATGTGTAAGAGACCTACCCTAGGGTCTGCTAGCACATCTACTTTCTTCTGAAATTAAATGCGATCAGAAGTGATAACTTACTTACTTAAACGGCTTATAAAAAAATACAATTTTATCATTTCATTCTAATCAGCATAAATTAAGGTGAATATTTCATTCTGATAAAATTTACAAGAATAGTCTATGGGGGAATACATGTACCGGTGGCTGATGGAAATATCTTTGTCCTGCTGCTCCTCTTGACGGACCCAACTGGATTTACCTCCCAGCCAACTAGGAATTAATCCCTAGCCCAGGAAACCTCCACAGGTTCCTTAACCCTCCGAGCCCAAGTCCAACCAGATGTAGTGTGTGTGTGCCCAAGATGAATGATCTAGACCAAGATAACAATACGTCCCTCCTCTCAACAACCCAAGAAACCTCCACAGGTTCCTAAAGTCTCCAAAAACACAACAAGTCCAAACAATCACAACCAACACCACAATCATAAGCAAGACCCCCCTCCCCCTTTTCTCCCTTCCCCCTTCCCTTTTTATACCCTCCTTCTCTTATCCATCTCAACCACCTCTTATTAATGTCATTAACTTCTCATCTATCCTTACAGTTGACTTCTCTTCTCTCAAATAAAGCTTGGAGTACATTTGGAAATGTGACACAAATATAAAATTGGGAATTTAATGGGAAATGACCATGTCTTCTCCCAAGTAAATCTAAAAGTACATTTGGGAATGTGAGATGAATATATATATATATATATATATATATATATTGATAATTAAATGGGGAGGACTATGTCTTCTCCCAAGTAAATGTGAGGGTACATTGGGGAATGTGAGATGTAATTACATGGAGATGACCATGTTTTCACCCTAGTAAATGTGAAGGTACATTGGGGAATGCGAAATGAATATATATAATGATAATGAGTTGGAGAGGACCATGTCTTCTCCCAAGTAAATGTGAGGGTACACTGGGGAATGTGAGATGTAATTACATGGAGAGGACCATGTCTTCTCCCTAGTAAATGTGAGGGTACATTAGGGAATGTGAGATGAATACATATATCATTTGAAATAATGGAAGGAGATCATATCTTACCTAAGATTCAATTTGAGAAGGTAAATTGGGAATTTGAATAATGGAAATCATGAATATTATATTAGACCAATATTTCTCAATATTTTCAGATAATGTAAACATTAACAAAATTTGCAGGATAAGATTTAAGTGGGGCATTACATGAAATTCCCTACTCCTTTCACGAGATATTTTGAGTTGTCCCCAAAAACAATTTCCAGGTTGGTCTCCTTCTCTATCAGATTAGAGAGAGATCCTTTGTAACCAGTGAAGTGCCTTGAGGCACCACTATCAATAAGCCAATTTTCCAGCGAGTCCGGGGGAGCAGTAGTAGAGAGGGCCACTGGTAGATAATATTCATCTTGCATATTGTTAACAACATTAGATTCATACCTGGAGTTTCTTTCCTTCTTCAAGGGTTGTCCTCTTCCTTGATTCCGGCATTTCTTTTACCTCTGCCATTTGACCTGCCATTCCTTTAATTGCCTTGAGAGTGATTTTGATCATCGTCTCAGTGTGAGTCCCTTTTATCAGGGCACTCCCTCGCATAGTGGCCCATTTTATTGCAATTGTAACATCATCCTTTTCTTCCACCCTTTGGTCCAGCCTTTACTTTGGATTTAGCCTCGGAATTGTTTCTTCTTTTAGCATGAGAAGTAAAGGCAGAGGGATGGCCTTTAAGTGCGAGCATTTCTTGCTCTTCCATCCTTGTTTCTTCTTGAATGCATCTAGCCATCAATTCCTCAAATCCAGGAATTATGTTATTATTGAGAAGAGTAGTCCTGAATATACCATTCAGGTGGCAGTCCTCCAAGAGTTGTGAGTGTCATTTCCCTGTCAGGAACTACTTCCCTAATAGATAGGAGATCATTCTTGATCTTGGTGATCCTTAAGAAATATGCTTGCATATTCTCATCTTTTCCCTTCTTAATTTCCTTCAGCTTATTTCTAATGAACAAAACTTGATTTGCATCATTAACTTTAAATAAACTCACCATTCTATCGTAGATTTCCTTGGAGGTGTTCAGCTCGGAAACATAGGCCACCAGGCGCTTGTTGATAGAGTCTCGGATGATCTTCCTTGCTTTGACTTCTCCCTTTGTCCACTTGTTCCTAGCAGCAGCGCATGCATTTGAATTCTACCTCTCACATGGTCCAACACTTCTTGCTCTTCTAATGTTAGATCGGGTGACATCTTCCATCCGTGATAGTCAGAATTCTCGCGGAGATTGTCTTTGGCAGGGAAGTGTGTTGAGGACCTCATGATTTCTTTAAGATAGCCTTGCCAACCTTCTCTTCGGTGATTTCTCTTGCTCTTACTCTTGGGTTTTGTCTTCACCTCAGCTCTAATACCATGTTAAATTATGGTATGTTCTATGCTTAGAGTTGTTTACTTCTTTTACTTTTATTATTAGCAATCACAACATAAAGTAAAATGCAGATAGAACATTAAATTATCGACAGAAAACAAGCCAAGACAAGAGACACAAGATGTGGCGGCTAGCCAGGGACAAACCCCTATGCAGGGAAACCCTTTGATCAAATCTTCTTTTATCTTCAATAGTTCAGCAAAGAGAAATAGTACAATTCAGAATTCTGTAATTTTATAGCAGCAACAGAGAACCCCAAATCAACAAAGTCAAACTTGGTCAAAACAACCCCGAATTGACTTCTAGTCAACTTGAAGAACTAGGTCTTCAACAATTGTCTTCAACAGCCCAAAACAGTCCACAAACATCAGTCGAACAGCAGTCAACACTTGGTCAAAGTCTGGTCAAACCTGCAGCAGCTCCTTGACAGTCAACATTGGTCAAAGGGGTGGTCAAACCTGGTCCAAGGTGCTGAACAGAACTACGGCTAGCCTAAGAGAGGGTACCCAACCCAATCCGCAGTCAAGAAGGCCTCCACGCTGGTCAACGCTATCCAATCTGCCCACCTGTAGCTAGGTCAACCCAAGTCAACGTTGCCCTAACCAAAAATCTGCGTCTTCCTTCTTCAGCCACACGTGTGTGAGAGAAAGGCTCATCTAA
The DNA here is from genome assembly GCA_031772625.1 of Pinus tabuliformis. Classification (NCBI taxonomy): domain Eukaryota; kingdom Viridiplantae; phylum Streptophyta; class Pinopsida; order Pinales; family Pinaceae; genus Pinus; species Pinus tabuliformis. The sequence continues at coordinate 204,137,550 of CM062813.1, forward strand.
TGCGTAGGAGAAAGAGAAGATGAGTTGCAAATGACTCAACCTCTCTTCTATTTATATGAAACGTTGGGCATGTGTGCCACACACTTAGCTGCTGGCCGACCTTGACAATTTGTCAAGTAATTAAAAATAAATTCATATCTCCACAAATACTCGTCAGAATCGGATGATCTTTAGATCAATCCTACACCTCTCAACGAGAGGAATCTAAGAAAAATATCATCTGCCATAAATAAGGTGACCCACATGGCCCTAGTTGACAATTTTAACCTTTACCCGACAATCTCCCTCGGTAATGATCTTCATGTCTCTCAACATTAGGGCCCTGGGTTCAGCCCAAAAAAGAAGAACCATTCATAACAACATTCTTTTTAAGAAGTCCAGTGTAGTTTTTTTTCAATTAACTATGATCAACAAAGAGCAGGCATGGGAGTTTTTATTGAAAATCTTCCCTGATTGGGTCGTCTATGCTACCAATGCTACAGGGCATTCAGCTAGATTGTGTTGGAAAATGTAACTATGCTCGGTCTTCATAATTTGTATTGTACTCATATTTATTGTAAACTCAAAAGAAATAGAAATATATAATTTTGAAAAGCATGGGTTTCATGCTCTATATTGTATTTTGTCAAATTAGGTCAAGCATGTTCTTCATGCTTTAGGGTTTATCAAGTCAATTAAATATTCGTCATATGTATAAGACACTTATGGGCACTTTGTATCAAGAAAGAAATCTTAAATTCAATTTAAAAGTGTCATTTTGAGACTTCCAACACGAAGTCGACTCTCCCGGTAAAGTCAACCTAGAAGAGGCCCATTCGACACTTAAGGAAGGTATAAATAAGAAGGTTATTCGACCTATTTGGCATCAATTCAACAAGTTTGATTTGCAACAAAATAGAAGAAGATAAGAAATTTAGTCAAGGGAGAAGGAAGAGGATCCAAGCAAAGAAGCAAAATCTGATTTCTTGACCTAATTCAACTCACACGTGCGAGTTTTTAGGGTTTTTGTCACTACCACAGTCCAAAATTACAGGCCAAGAATCACAGGGTTGAAGTCATAGGCCAAGATCTTGAAAGTTGCAAGAAGAAGATGCGTTGACCTTCATTGACTTGACTATTTTAGAGGAGATACTTTGGAGAGAGGTGTTTGGTGGAAGTTTCTTGGTCTTGTTTTGGGGTCTTGGTTGTCTCATTTTGACTTGATTCTATATAGAGAAGAGTTGTATTGGATTTTCCCCTAGGAGAGGGGTTTTGCCCTGACTGAGAGCTTATATATTGTGTCTCTTGTTCTTGTGATCTTTGTACATTTTGAATTGGTTATTGCTTGTTAAACACACATGGACAGCAAAGAATGGAAAGATAAAGCATTGAGTACATTTTTTATTAACATAAGATACACATTTATAGTACAATACGTGACTCTTGGGATTCAGATCCCAAGGTCTCTTGGACTGCTTTTGTCCATTCGAATTCCACACTAACCCTTTAGGATTAGGTGTCCAACATTCCCCCCCTTAATCCGAAGGGTTATGTATGAGTCCAAGAAGAGAGCTGTAATACAAAATGTGCAAAAAAATGCATGGCAGCACTAGGCTGAATGTGCTCTATGAAATGTTGGTAAAAAGGGCAGTGGTTTAAGGATGACCACCAACACTGGAACGCTTAGTGCAGTTCCCGGAACTCTTCCAAAACTGGCAAGAAACTGAAGTTTTCTGCTAGAGGAAGTGTTCTCAATCTGTGATGGTTTAAGGATGACCAACAACTCTGGAATGCTTAATGCAATTCCTGGAACTCTTCCAATACTGGCAAGAAGCTGGTGTCTTCTACTAGAGGAAGTGTTCTCAATCTGTGATGGTTTAAGGATGACCAACAACTCTGGAACTCTTCCAAAACTGGAAAGAAGCTGGAGTCTTCTGCTAGAGGAAGTGTTCTCAATCTGTGATCACGGGCATCTTTGTCTCTGGCTGCAACTCTGAAACTGGTGTGGTAGGTTGTGGCTCAGGCTCGCTTGATGTGACTTTGAAGCTTGTAGATGACCATCATTTCCCCCCCTGTCAGATACAAGGTGAGAAGATGGAGAAAACTCAGCTGCAAGACTGTTCAATACTCTGGAACAAGTTCTGATATGTGTTTGGAATATCTTCTTGGCTGTTGATGCCCATTGCCAAGAAGCGATCCATCCAAGATGAATCTTTGTTCTTGCAGGAAGTTTGTTTCTGAAGCATCTGTGTGAAGAATGACTGGTTTTATGACAGTGCTTACATGGATGAAGATCAAAACAGTGATCTTTCAAATGGCCAACTCGGTCACAGTGTTGGCATTTTACAATCTGTGGTTGTTGTTGTTGTTGTTGCTGTGGAAGAGGGGCAGAGTCTGGAACAGCTGAAGCTGAACTGTCATGAGGAGCAGGTGAACTGTCATTAATGAAACCAGCACTCTGAAACTGAATGGGCTTGGCATAGTCTGGAATATGAAAGGACAAGTCCTTGTCATATCCAAGACCAGTTCTGTGCTTGTTGTGGACAAGCTGTTCCCAAGGTCTGATGATGGGCTTGGGAAGTGCAGACTGAATTTCTGCATCTGCATGTTCAACTGTTGCTTTATTGGATTCTGAATCTGAATGAACTTGAACAATATTGACTTGCTGTATATGGGAGTCTGCTTCATTGTTCTGAACAGAAACAGGTTCAGAATGATGACTCCACTGCTGTAATTCTTCCTGCTATAGCTTTGTCTCAAGCTGCAAAAACTCAATATCTTCTTGTACATTATGCAAACAGGTTCTAATGTCAACAAGAGAAGCTTTGCTTATTCTTACTGTATCATGATCTGAGGAATGTATGAGAGTTTTTAAGAACTCTAATATTTCAGTAATTTGAGTCATTTCTTGATATCTTTACTAAACAGAAAAAATATATCTGGATGCAAAAGTTCAGCAAATCTCTCTCTGAAAATTAGCCCAAGCAGAACAAAAGCTTCTTCCTTCCCTTTAAATTTACAAAATCAATAGGTTTTCTTTGTCAACAGCAAAACTCTTCGCATGGCAGCCAAAGTTTAACCCAGACCACTCTACCGAACAATACACGAATGGGTCACTAGAGATAAAGATAAGATCGCGCAGCAATGAGTGGAGTGGAAATAGAGATGGATCTGAAAAGAAAATAATACAACAGCAGGATTGAAGTTTTAAAAGTGTGGGCATTCATTTACTCAAACTATTCTGAATCTCTATCTCAATTCGTTCACCATGCTTTCTATATCAAACATTTCATTTTATGTTCTGCCAAACAATATGAATGAGCTTACCGCGCATATCAATTGCCTTCTTAAAAGAATCCCAAACTCATCCCACACATTCAATGCCAATTGCAGTGCAGAGAAACGCATTAAAAAATTGTGTAACACCAACAGGCTTCGAGAGGCAGCGGAAACCTTCAACAATATGCCTCTGAAAATTGCACAGCCATTAAAATAAAATAGTACGAGATCTCTTAAAACTGGTTTATCACGCAAGGGGACCAACTTCCAGTTTCACGTGATGTACATTGAACCAAAGTTATCGGTGACTGTTGGCAAGAATGACTTTCTAGCACATTTCCACTGTTTGTATCAAAGATCTTTAATTCTCCCGCATGACTTCCAGTAGCAATACGTGTATAAATGTGGATGCAACAAAGATAATGGAGGAAGAGTGGTAATAGGAGCAGTACCCAGATTTAATAGGGTCTCAAACAGCTCGTCGGTCAAATGCTACTTCTGGTGCCACGCTTCTCCACATGCTGATCAATCTGAACCGTCCAGTTGCTGCTCTGTGGTGTAAGGGATGGTCGCCCACGGCTCTTTCCACCAGAATATTTTTCCCCAAGTAGAATGATTCCAACCCTAATTCCGGAATAGTTGATGCCACTGGTACACGGGGGAACAAGAGGCGGCCACTATATAGCAGGCGGAAGCAACTTCAATTTGACATGCTGCATTCTCATATTTGCATCAGTTGTTTACGCGTGTTTCTCACAATTTGGTTAGTGCCCGCACCTTCTGAAAGTGCCCCAAGGATTAAAGTGTTTTTTGGGCATTCCTGTGATTGGGCGGATTCGGGTTTCAATCGATTGATTCAATCTGCAACCATGCTAAACACACATGGACAGCAAAGAATGGAAAGATAAAGCATTGAGTACATTTTTTATTAACATAAGATACACATTTATAGTACAATACGTGACTCTTGGGATTCAGATCCCAAGGTCTCTTGGACTGCTTTGGTCCATTCGATGAAAGAAGAAATAATACTAAAAAATTAAAGGTCAACACATACTCATAAGAAATTATCAAGAAAAGAGGAATCAAAACTCTAATCTCTATCTGCTTTGATTTTTCAACATGATATCAAAGCTAAGGTTAAGGAAGGGCATTTTGAAGATCACCTCATTGGCCATTTCTTTGAAGACTCCTTTGAAGCATCCATCTTTAACAGCTAACTATATAAAACAAGGCATCAAGGCTATTATAAACTTATTGATATCTACCAAATATTGTGTGGTCAAGTTCATCTCAAGAATATCTAAGGGTATCACAGATAAAGGATTCTTCTCTACTCTCATAGGTACTTTTGATGATGAAAATGTATGGATAATTGATAGTCGAGCCCCAAGACACATGCCAGGAGAATGTGGTCAACTACAAACCTTATCAAAAAGAAACACCTCTCATGTAGTGGAGCTTGGCGATAATAAGAGTTATCCAGTCAAGGTTGTTGGGTCTCCAACTTTGAAGTTAGAAGGTGGTGGAAACATTCATCTCAACAACATACTCTTTATTCCAGGTTTGCAGGAAAAATTAGTTTCTATTTTTTGTCTAAAAGATAAAGGAGATAGAATTGTTTTCATAGATGGCAAGGTCTTTGTTTGGGGAAAGGGTTCCAACATTTATAAAGCTAAGGTCATTGGGATTCGTGAGGGTAGGCTATATAGATTATTAACACTTCTTCCTCAAGCTCTTGTACATTTGGACATTAGCCCTTCCAAACTTTAAGATAGAAGGTATGGTCATCTTAACTATAAAATATTACCCTTTTTAAGCAAGATGGTAAAAGGCATCCTTGATTTGAAAGAAGGCCATGGAGAAGTATGCAAGGGATGTGCTTTAGGTAAAAATGTTAAAGGCTATTCACATGCAATGATACTAGATCTAAGGAAATATTAGACCTCATTCATTCAGAGGTATGTGGACCAATGGCAGAAAAATCTCTTAGAGGCCATCAATATTATGTAACATTTATTGATTATCGTTCAAGAAAAACACGGATTTAACTCTCAAATCTAAAAAAAAAAAAATTTGAGAAATGCCAAGAATTCAAGGTAGAAGTGGAGATCTTGACAGAAATAAAAATAAAGACTCCAAGCTCTGATAATGGTGGGGAATACACTTCCAAGGAACTTATAGCTTTTTGCAAGGAAGCAGGTAAGAGGGAGCTTATAGTTCCTTATAATCCTCGAAAAAAGTGAAGTGGCTAAAAGAAAGAATAGAACAAAATAAGAATGTGTTAAAGTCATGCTCCATGATCAAAATCTTCTTAAATTCTTATGGGGAGAAGCAGCGATAACAGTCTACATTTAAAATAGAAGCCCTCATATAATTCTTGAAAACATGACCCTGAAAGAAGCTTTTTCAGGAAAAGAGCCTAATGTAGATCATCTTCAAATCTTTGGATGTCCCATTTATATTCACATCCCAAAAGACAAAAGAAGCAGTTGGACTCTACCAACACGAAAGGAATCTTTGTTGGATACAGCTTGACATCTAAGGCCTACAGAATCTATATTAAGGAAGACTGACATATTGACATTAGTAGAGATGTCATTTTTTATGAAAACATTGCATACAAAAGATCCAAGGACATTTTCATTGACTCTGATGAAGAAGAAGTACCCCTCTTTGAAGAAGAAGAAGATCATGACAACAATGAAGTACCAAGAAGATAAAGGACCAAGTGAACCTATTCAACATACTATCATTCCATAAAATCGAAAAAGATCAGCATGGTTTAGAACAACTTTACAAGAAGTTGAAGGTCATTGCAAAAGGAACCTTTAGAGAAAGTAAAAGACCTAAAATATATTCTGGGTATGCAACATATATGACAAAAACTTATTGAAGCAGAACCCTTCACTTATGAACAAGCAACGAAACAAACAGAATGGAAGAAAGTTATGCAGGAAGAATACCAATCTATCATGAAGAATGGAGTTCGGGAAATTATTCCTAGACCTAGTGACAAATCAATTGTCACTTCCAAATGGATTTATAAAATCAAACATGTGATAGGAGGGAAGCATCGATAAATACAAGGCAAGATTTGTAACTAGAGGTTTCTCTCAAAAGGAAGGAAATTACTATGAAGAAAGCTTTGCTCCCACAACTAGGTACACTACTATTAGATCTTTGTTTTCTTTGGTTGCCTCCATGGGATGGAATATGCATCAAATGGATGTCAAAATATCATTCTTGAATGCAACTATAAATGAAGTATATATTGAACAGCGACAAGGATTTGAAATCCATAGCAGAAAAACTCATGTTTGTAAATTGAACAATGCATTATATGGCTTGAAACAAGCTCCAAGAGCTTAGTATGCTAGAATGGATGCTTATTTGTTAAGAATTGGATTTGTAAAAAGATATGTTGATCCAAATCTCTACATCAAGGTTGCCAAGAATGAACTTGTTATTATACTATTATATGTGGATGACTTACTTATTACAGGTGTAGAACATCATATTCAAGAACGTACGAAGATGTTGACAGTTGAATTCAAAATGAAAGAGCTTGGGGTTATGCATTATTATTTGGGCTTGGAAGTTTGGCAAAAACCAAGCAAAATATATCTTAGTCAAGGTAAATATGTGATCAAGATCTTACAAAAGTTTGGCATGATGGATAGTAAGCCCATGACAACCCCCATGATCACAAATTTCAAGAAATTGAAGAACTCAAACTCTAGTCTTGTGGATCCCACAAGCTATCGTCAATTGGTTGGCTCCCTTGTATACTTGGTGAATACTAGACTTGACATATGTTATGCAGTGAATGTCCTCAATCAGTTTCGGTTGGAGCCACATCATGATCATTGGATAGTTGCAAAACATAAGATAACTACGTGGAACAATTCATGACTACCTAAAATATGATCGCAAGGAAATTCTATTATCGAGATTTACAGACACTGATTGGGGTGGTAGTGAGACCGATGGAAAAAGCACTATCAGTGGTTGTTTTAATTTGGGATCTGCTATGATCTCATGGATGAGTCGAAAGTTATATTAAAAAGTACTGAAGTTGAATATGTTGTAGCCTGTGAAGTTGGAAAAGAAGTTGTTTGGCTAAGGAAGCTTCTCACCGATCTATTTGGAGGACCCATGGACCCCACCATGATATTTTGTGACAACCGAAGTAGCACAAGGCTAACTGAGGATCATGTGTTCCATGCTAGGACAAAGCACATTAATAACAAGTATCATTACATTAGAAGTTTGGTACAATATGGGGTTGTAAAACTACAGTATGTCTCGACAAATGAACAAGTAATCGATATCTTGACAAAATTTCTTCCCAATAAGAAGTAAGCTTGGATTAGTTAATATATCTCATTTGCTTGAGCGGGAGAATTGATAAGTTATTTTACGTTAGGTTTAACAAACCCGTGTGATGGTACTTAGGGTTGGTATCTTGGCAAGTAGCCTAGATACCTAGATCCATGTTAGGGTTGGTACCTTGGCAGGTAACCTAGATGGTACCTAGATCCTTACTGGTGTCTTGGCAAGTGGCCTAGATGACCCCTGGATCCGTATTGAGTTGGTGTCTTGGTAGGTAGCCTAAATGACACTTGGATCCATGTTGAGTTGGTGTCTTGGTAGGTAGCGTAGTGACCCATGGATCCATATTGAGTTGGTGTCTTGGCAAGTAGCCTAGATGCCACATGGATTCGTGTTGAGTTGGTGTCTTGGTGGGTAGCGTAGATGACCCATGGATCCATATTGAGTTGGTGTCTTGGCAAGTAGCCTAGATGCCACATGGATTCGTGTTGAGTTGGTGTCTTGGTAGGTAGCGTAGATGACCCATGGATCTATATTGAGTTGGTGTCTTGGCAAGTAGCCTAGATGCCACATGGATTCGTGTTGAGTTGGTGTCTTGGCAGCTTACCTAGATGACACTTAGATCCTTGTTGATTTTGTGTCTTCGTAGGTAGCCTAGATGACACCTGGATCCCTATTGGTGCCTGGCAGGTAGCCTAGATGGTACTTAGATACCTTGGCAGTTGACCTAGATGGTATCAAGATCTCTAGCATTGTATATGTTGATTGTGATACTCTTCTTGGAACATTTCAACTTGAGGTCATCCTTGTACTATTTTGTTTAATTATGATACCTCCCTAGTTAAGAGGGAGTGTTGAAAATGTAACTATGTTCAATCTTCATAATTTGTATTGTACTCATATTTATAGTAAAATCAAAAGAAAGAGAAAAATATATAATTTTGAAAAACATGTGTTTCATGATCTATATTTTATTTTCTCAAATTAGGTCAAGCATGTTCTTTATACTTTAGGGTTTATTGAGTCAATTAAATATTTGTCATATGTATAAGACTCTTATGGGCACTTTGTATCAAGAAAAAGTCTTAAATTCAATTTAAAAGTGTCATTTTGGGACTCCCAACACCAAGTCGACTCTCCTAGTAAATTCGACCTAGAAGAGGCACATTCAACACCCAAGGAAGGTATAAATAAGAAGGTTATTCGACATATTTAGCATCAATTCAACGATAAGTTCGATCTGCAACAAAATAGAAGAAGAAAGATAAGTGTAGTCAAGGAAGAAGGAAGAGAATCCAAGCAAAGAAGCAAAATATGATTTCTTGACCTAATTTGGCTCACATGTGCGAGTTTTTAGGGTTTTTTGTCACTACCATAGTCTGAAATTGCAAGGTCGGAGTCATACGGCGATATCTTGGAAGTTGCAGGAAGAAGGCACATTGACCTTCGTTGATTTGACTATTTTGGAGGAGATAGTTTGAAGAGTTGACATGGTGTTTGGTGGAAGATTCTTGGTCTTGTTTTGGGGTCTTGGTTGTCTCATTTTGACTTGGTTCTATATAGAGAAGAGTTGGTTTTGCCTTGGCTAAGAGTTTATATCTTGTATCTCTTGTTCTTGTTATCTTCATAAATTTTGAATTGGTAATTGCTTATAATAGAGAATTAAAGGCCAACAAATACAAGTAATTATCAAGAAAAGAGGAATCAAAACTCTAATCTCTATCTACTTTGATTTCTCAACAGATTGGCGACTATGTGGGATCCTAGGATCCTAAACTTCAAAGCATATATGGTTATCTAAGAGGTACTTGTTTTCACCTTCATGTCATCAATACTTATGCTCCATGCTCCAAAAAATCTTCTAGGATAGGATAGACAATAGTGAAACGTTGCACTTAAGCTCTTTAGTGGTGGCAGGTGACCTTAACATGATTATGAGTCCTTACGAGGTATCAGGCGCTCCAAAGGCAGAGGGGACAAGCTAGAAGTTTATTTTAAGGATATGTTTGCATAGTACCTGTTACTAGATATTGCTCCCAGTCCTATCAGGCCCACTTGGAGAAATGGTCGGTTGGGGAGGATGGGATATCTAAAAGGTTGGATCATGTTTTTGTCAAGGATTTTGATGCACTAGTTCGAGACTCCTGGAAAAAAGTTGGCCCCTATTTCGATTCTTTCTTGTATGGATGCCATGAGTTATAAATTGAAATTTTTGAAACAAGTGAGACACTGGGAAAGAGAGAAAAACAAGTCATTAATCAAGGAAACTGATGACAATAGATATCAAGATTAAAGCCTTGAACAATCCAATGGATTCGGAGTATTTCTCTTAGTCCACTAATAAGCTCTTATTTTAAGAAGAGAGAAAGGGCCAGATCCTAAAACAGGGAGAGGAGGAATGGCGTTTGAAAAGTAGAGCGATTTGGATTTCGACAAGAGACAAAAATGCCTGATTTTTTCGCCATCAAGCATCTAAAAGGCACAAGGATAATACAATATGGAATATTAAATATGAAGAGGGGAATCTTTATTCCTCCCAAAAAGATATTCATAGGGAGGCAGATATATTCTTCTGCCTGATAGTTCAATGAGCGAGGAGTTCCTTGAGACAGATGCATTTCATAAATTTGTTTCCAAGGATGGTCGATGAAGAAGAAAGTGACTTCATGAGAAGGCCCATCAACAAGGAAGAATTGATAGGGGTCTTCAAGGACATGGCAAGTGGCAAGAGTCCTGGTCCTATGGATGGATCGTTGAACTCTTTATTCATTTTCCTAACATCATGGAGACTAAATTACTATTAGTGGCTGAGGAATCAAGGATTTTTTGCAAAATCACGAGATCCTTCAGCGCCACGTTCATAGCTCTCATTTCCAAAGTGCACCATCCATCCACTTTTGCATATTACATGTCGATATCATTATGTAATACGGTGTATAAATTAATTTCTAAAATCATTGCCAACTGGATCAAAGCAACATTATCCAAACACATTACTCTGGAGCAATTTGGTTTCTTGGACAACAAACAAATTCAAGACACAGTCAGTAGGAAGTATGTCTTTGACAGCGTGGACTGGGAATTCTTGCAATTGATTCTTCACAAAATTGGATTTGGAGTCAAGATGATAAACTGGATTATGGCATGCATTACATTAGTGAATTACGTTGTCATTATTAATGCGATACTACAAGCAAATTCAAGACACGGTTGCCATTACTCAAGAATGTCTACATTCTATAAAAAAAACTAGTGAGCAGGAGGTATGTCTTATGACGATTGATCTAGTAAAAGCATATGACAACGTGGACAGGGAATTCTTGCAACTGATTCTTCACAAGATTGGATTTGGAGTCAAGATGATAAAGTGGATTATGGCATGCATTACATCAGTGAATTACATGGTCACTATTAATGGGATACCCACTAATTTCTTAAGGCTTCTAGAAGGCTTAGACAAGGATGTGCACATTCTCCTTGGTTTCTTTTGGTCATAAATGGCATTGGTAGAGGTATAAATGAAGCTAGAACAAAGGGAAACATTATTGGTTGCAAGATCAGCAAGAATATTCAAATTACTCATATGATGTTTGTCAAACAATGTGTTTTTTAATGAGCAGATCTCCATCTTGTCATGGAAATCCTTTCATCAGATTCTCACATGTTTCGAAACTGCCTTGCATTTATATGAATAAAGGTAAATATATGCTAATTCTGGTGACGACGGATGGGATTATTAAAGAAATAACACAAATCTTTGAGGTGGCTCAGATCGATATGGAGAGAGGCTTTAAATATTTGGGTTTTAGATTGAAACCAAATAATTATGCAATTAATGATTGGGAATGGCTGGCTCAGATCGATATGGAGAGAAGCTTTAAATATTTGGGTTTTAGATTGAAACCAAATAATTATGCAATTAATGATTGGGAATGGCTTATAAAAGATTTGAACACAACATGTCCTTATGGTCGAAGAAATGGCTGACAATGGGAGGGAGAGGGGTTGATCATGTTAAAATCAGTCTTTCAGAATATTGCTTTATACTGGATGCACCTATACTACCTGCTAAAGGACATTTTAAAAAGAATTGACTCCATCATCGCTAGGTTCTCATTGGATCAGACCTGGTCTCCACAAAAAGATCCATTTAGTAAGTCTAAATACCCTCTCTAGGTTTGAAAAGGACAGCAGTTGGGGAATAAAGGACACAGAGAGCTTCAATAAGGCTTTAATAAACAAGAATTTATGGAGAGCATTACAAGATAAAGGAGTTTGGCAACAAGTCATTAAAGAAAAATATATGAAAAACAAACAGGTTGAGGAATGGATAGAGGAGGGGTCACCAGAGCATAAACAGGTTGAGGAATGGATAGAGGAGGGGTCACCAGAGCATAAGGGAGCATCATACATTTGGAGGAGTATGATGAGAAACAAACACTGGCTTCTTGGGAATTTGAGATGGGACGTCGGGAGGGTAAATAGGATTAAAATTGGTTTGGATGCCGTAAAAGGAATGGAGAACATACATCCCCTATCTGTCTCTCCTTGAATTTTTACATGACAAAAGATTATTTTATATGAATCAACTATGTGTTGATAAAGCCTCTTACTGTTACAGGTTTATGGATCAGCGCTTTCGATCTTAGAATGCTAGCGGCTTTCACAATGGAATGGTCCCTGTACACTTCTCATTTGTGTCATGCAAGCATACTTTTCTCTGAGAAAGAAGATAAGATTACGTGGGCTAGCAATATGGTAAACGAGAAGATAGCAGTTAAAGACATTTCTAAAATCATAACAATGGGTCGCGGCCTGGTAGATAATGCCCCATGGAATATTCCAATGAAATTGAAATGTTTCATGTGGCTGGTGATCCATAACAGGATACTTACATGGGATAATCTCCTCAAAAGAGGCTTCCAAGGTCCTAACAGGTGTTTTATGAAAAAAATGCAGAAGACGTGGATCATCTCTTTCTGACATGCCCATTTGCAGTCTCGATTTGGAGAGGAGTATTACACTCTTAACCTACAAGCAGCATAGCATTCGAGCTCCATAGATAGGTGCATTTCTCTGTGGGTTGAGGAGAACAGGACATTTCGAACATTACCCTTCTATATTCTGTGGGCATATGGAAAAGTAGGAACGAGAAGATATTTGAAAGAGACTACCCCAGATACAAGAGGCACCTGTTTAAAGATCTCTGCATATTTTATGGAAATAGGGCCAACAAAAGAGAAGGTTAACTCGAGACAAATCCAATATAAAGAGATTTGGTCACAAAATCCAGATGATTTTTTTTAAGGAGCTTCTACTAACAGGATCTGTGGCAGGGGGGTTTTTCTTGTATAAAAGCCTGGCAACTACTTTCAATTTTGTTGGAATAGTGGTACATGGACTAATAAAAGAGCATCGCGATTAGCTCTTTGGGGGGCACTCCTATTTGCTAACTGGCTAGCTATAGAGGATTTATCAGTTTTGGGAACCCCAAAGTGATTCTGGATTGGGTACAGAGATCCACTTTTGGGCAACCTTCCCTTATCTTCTGGATGCTACGCATCAGATCTTTCATGGGATCCTTCCAGAAAGTGACTTTCAGTCATATATTCAGAGAACAGAACCAAGAGGCAGATTTTCTCTCTAAGAAGAGTTGTTTCCAAGCACCGGGAAAGATCTTCTTCACTGCTTTTGACAATGGCATCCTCATCAGCACATGGAGTTTTAATTATTAAGGGCATCACTGACTGTTCACTGAGAACGATCCTCATATGTCTTTTCAAGTTTTCTGTTTATTTTCTTTTCTTTTTGAAGAATGTATGGGAAATAATATAACAATGTCGCTGAGAAGGAAAGTTAGAGAGGTAAGAAATCTGTAATGATGTTATAGACCTTTAGAGACGCTAGTAGATACATAGTGATTAAGATCCAAAATTATAAAATCTTCTGAGTTTCTACTGAGACTTATCTAGAACATAGAGTTACATGGACATAAGATCTGTCACTACTGCAAATGTATTTACTTTTATTTTGATTAATGGAAGTTAGGAGGTTTTTTTTCTCTGAAAAATCACAAATGTTTAGCCTACAAATAAATGTGCAAAAGTATCGTATATAAGCCAATAATAATAATTAATTCTCTATCTAATCATAACCTCTTAAACAATATATTTAAATTTAAACCCCAATTCAACATCTACAACTTGTGCAAAGTAAAAAAGCATCAAAATACATCTTAAACACAAACTAGCATGAAGTTGCATCCAAAAAGGCAGGGCAAAGACTACAGAGTAAACAAAATGAATAATTAATGTTAACCCTGTAACCTCTAACCACCCTTTCTTTGTCTAGCAGAGACATAAAAACTCTGAATATTCAATTGTCAATAGGTGGGTGGGGGTTGCTGCGTTGGCAGTAAGCCAAAGCGCTTCTTCAGCAAAGTGCGATGCTTTGAGTATTTATCATCTGGAGAAAACCGTGCTGTAACACAAGAAACCTCATGAGATAAAAGATTTTAAAAACATCAATGCAGCAATGCTATCCTCACATATTAATGACATGACATCAAATAAAGTAGTATTATCATAAAAATAAAGGAGACATACCAGGGTGGGCTGACTGTGTTGGAGACCCTACGGGGGAATCCTTCTGCAAGAAAAAAACACATTAAATTAATGTGTGACTCAACATGTAAGTTAGTTTACGCTACATTGCATTGAATATAGAATATAAAAGCACTCATTAGTATCCCTTCATATCTACTTCCTAGCAACAGTGTGGAAGCAAACTCCACACATAAGACAGCATGCCTTCAACCAAAGGTCATTTACATATCAATCTCTACGTAATTTATGCCAAGCAACATACATGACTATCTAGTATCCAGGTTTCAAGCTTGATCAGAAAAGCATTAAAACAGGCAATCTGGGTACCAGAGTTTAAGAGCGACGGGTTTCTGCTTGTAAGAGGCTGAATGGACTCAGATATGGAGACCTTGTTTCTGTGGAAGAAAGACCGAAATCTTTTTTCTGTGGATGGAGCGAAGTTCAAGAAGGATCTTATCTCTGTAAAGATATTTTATCTTTGTTGAAGGGCAGAATCCCTAGAAGATCCGAGACCTTTTTTCCTATGGAGGGTCGAAGCCCTAGAGGAGGCCAAGAACCTCAGTCTGTAAACAGAAGGGACCGAAACCAGATCTACTGCCTAGATTGAGTTCTGAGGTCTGTTTTGTTCAGATCCATAATTATTGTCTAAGTTGACCTAGGTTGACTTGTGAATATTAAAATGTACCTTTGTTGAACTGAAGAATTTCTCCTAGAAAAGATTGTTGGGTTTTCTCTCAAGTTTGGGCTTCCCAGGTGAAAATTTTGTGTCTCTTTGTACGCTAAGTGCTTGGCTGTCTCTTTATGATCCTACTGTCATTATTGCATTATGGTTAAGAACTTGTTTAAGAGATCATTGGAAGTAATTATCAGATTAGAAGATCGTGAAACATCAACATGGTATCAGAGGGATGGTAAAAAAGCAGCCTTAATAAAGTTCTAGTCCAAGTTCTGTCAACAATGCTTTTGACCAGGACAAAGAGAGACCAAAATTCTGTCTAAGGCCTTAGAAGACTGTGACAAAGGGCCAAGAGGTCTCAGGATTGACCTCAGGAAGGCCTCAGGACTGATTGAGCAGAGGCCAAGCAGCCTCAGAAGTGGCCAAGAGGTGCGAAGGCCTGTGAAATAGCTAGTGAAGTTCTTAATAATTGGACCAAGGATATCATCAACATACTTATAAGCATTCTTAAAATCCTTTTGTTACTGATGAACTTCTAAATTGTTTTTCCAATAGGGATCCTTTGGGAGGAGAATGTTGACATTGAATTCTTAATTTGGATTCCATAAATCTCTAGCTGCTTATGAATGATAATGTCATAAGCTGTTGTGCAAAATCTTGGCCATGAGCAGGTCAGAGCCTGTACCAAACAAGGAGAGTGGTGATACAAGTTAAATTGTCTAAGAGGATTTGAAATCTTTTGCATCCCTGTTGATGAAAATTGTTTCACCATTGATTGCCTTTAGCTTCAAGGATTATATCAGAGAACACGCAGATAACATTTGTGGATTATATCTTCTACTTGCTGCATGTTGTAATCTATGTACTGAAGGAATTTTTCATAAGCTAATGGTTCATCTGAGGATCTAAATGTGTAGATTACAGAGGGCTTGTTTAGGCCTGCCTCTGAGGGAAGTCTGAGGATCTCTTATGATATTTGGAGAAAAGACCTACAATTGACACAAAGTCAAACTCTTGTTCACTATCTATGCAACAAATTCCAGGTGATCAATGAGAGGTTTGAAATGATATGATGGCATCCAATATTGACTACAGCAGGATAAATTTGCACATGTCAAGTCTGATGAAATTTTGGGCTTCGGGTTTGTAAGCCCTAGAAGACCTGAAGCAAATCCTGAGTTAATTCTAAATTCTGTGGCATTATTGAAGCCGTGGCATAAAATCGAATATTTTGAAACAAAACCCGAGCCCCATTCTAAATTGATCTTTAGACTTTTGTTGTAGCGAGTTTGTGCTTGTTGCTGTTCAAGGGTTCATTAATAAACTGATGTTTAACTTGCCATGGCTATGTTGAGCTCATAATGATGCCATTGACTATAGTAAGATTGTTGGCTGTGTCATGATTAATGTACTTAAGTATGCTGAGTGAAAGGCTGCCTGAGCTAAGATGACAATTGTTGCCATGATGACCAGGAAGAGGTTTTATACTGCGATGTGTATTGCTCTATCCAAGAATCTTTTTTACTAAAGCCTGGTACTGCCAGTTTTGTTGAAACAGGAAGGGTATTTGGAAGAATCATTTATAGCAGGAGTGCTAACATTATGGCCTAACAGAAAAATGACTGATTTAGTACTAAAGCAGCAAGATTGATAGTAATCAAAAGGACAACTTGGTACAAAAATTGAAAATCCTAGACCTATATTCAACATTATAGGTCTTGATTGAGGTACTAAAGACTGGTGATACCAAAAGAAATGGAGTTTCCACCTCCTGCACCTTTCACGCCATATAACTATTGTGAATGGAAGCGAAGGATTCTACTTCAAATCAAAAGTAGAGGTTTATATCGAATAGCCATGCAATCAAAGATTGAACCAAAATATGTAGTTAAAAAATCCAAATATTTCAACCACATGGATGAGGCCTTATGTCTCCTATACTTATCAATTCCTCCAAAATTACTATTTCATGTTGAAGCATGCATGGCTCCAAATCAAGTTTGGACCACCTTGGATATAGTCTTCAGAAGTAGGATGATATGTGGGGTCACATCCATGAAAATGAAATCAACTTATTAGATCCAAGAAGTTTCAAAACCATTCAAGGTTTCATCACAAGGTTCAAATCCTTGTTACTCTAGTTGAAATAATGCAAAATTGACAAATCCAAGAAAGAAATCCAAATAAATCTTACCATATTGTCAAAATTGGGTCCATGATATGCTATATTTGTCTCTGCATTTCACACAATCAAGATTTTGTGTCCCATGCACTTGCTCTACATGACAAGAGGAATGGCCAACTTGAAATCTAATGAGCAATCCAAAAGAAAAGGAATGAATTGCTCATTAGATTTTGGATGCGTGGTCCCACTCTCTGATTCATACAGATCATCCCCCTTCCGCTCATTATACTCCCTTTCATCACTTCTCCCATCTAGGTCCACATAGTGTCAGCCACCCCCTCCCCTTGCCCCACATATTGGGTCGGGCCTAGAAGGATGCCCCGAAGGTTGATGGCAATGCAGCTAAAAAGAAAAGAAAAAACATAATTGGTCACATTCAACAAGAAATTGTACCACAAAATGCAAAATATGGTCGAGACAAACACATTTAGCACACGGGCAAAAGCCATTGCATGAGGGCTTCCCCTTTCAATGGTCATCACCTTGGTTCCTAGAGGCCCTTGATGAGTCTCCTTTATCATTCAGGAACCCATGATTGTCCCAACCCCGAGTGGGCGATGAGTTGCCCCACCTCAAAAGCAAGTATCCACTGCTAGAATTTGCATATCATGGTCTCGTCGTCCCTTTGAGCCTCGAGCAGTTAACCAAAGAAAAACGCAAAAGAAAAAAGGCATTTCAAAGGTGGAAATATCAAGGTCAGGGTAACTCATGTACCATGATTGCTCCCTCCTATAGATTATTTACCCAAGTGTGGGCTTCCCTTTTATTAGCTACCCTTGAGCCATGGGATGTGACCCGGGTTGTTCCCCTTTGTCCCCTACTCCACTTCATCATCATATCACATGACACCACCATTTGATGTGACTCACTTTAAAAGTAGAAACCACCTAATAGGATGATTGGTTAACCCCTTTTAAAGCTTGGAAACATTGGCACATGCCAAATCCCACCATGGAAGGGCATGCCATTATGAAGTGCCCACTTAATGACAATGATTTGTAGACTCTTTTACTTTATTATTTTAATGACTTGATATGTTGGAAGGTGCAAAGACGCATTGTAATATTCCTAATTAGCCATGGCTAATTAGAATATTTGATTTTGCTCAATTTTGCCTTCTATAGTTATTTGTAAATAAAAAGGTGAGGAAAAGGGGACATAACTCACTTTTAGAATAAAAAGTCACTTCCTAGTAGCAAAACGTTGTGACTTAAAGGGGAGCCAAGGGGGCCAAAGGACCACGAGAAGATGGGGCCCACGCAGACACTTGGAGGGACTGCGCAGATGGAAAGGGAACACGTGGCAAGAGGGGATTACGTTGGAGGAGGTGAGCCTTGGGATTGGGAGAGGCCAATGCTATAAAGGAGAGAGGAGCCCCCTCATTTTGTCATTGGACTATGAGCATTTGAGCTAGTCACTTCGACTTGGAGCACGCTGGTTGTTTAGCCTGTCTGCAGCATTGTTTAGTGCACTGAGTGTCTCTGTTCGGAGATCTCACCCTTAGCCCCGAGGGACTTCAAGTGCCTACTCGGGCAAGGTATTTTCAGCAGTCTTTTGCAGTTGTTTTGATCTTTGGCATTGAGGTGGAGCTAAGCATTACGAGGCTGCGCAGTCTTGAGAGAGAGGGACGCAGTTCTTCTGGGAGCAGTTCCGGGTTAAGGATTTGTGGAGGAGTTGAGCTGGGATATTGAGCAAGGGATCAGCTCTTGCATATTGGAGGGGTTTGGCAGAGTTTCAGGTAGTATTTTGGAGGATTCTACTCAGTGGCAGCGTAGGGCCTTGAGGGATTGTGTCATTCCCAAGGGGACGATTTTCGGGGGTCGGCCATTTCAGAAAAGCTTTCTGGGTTTTCTGGGTTTTCTGAGTAGGGACAGATTCCAGAGTTTCAGCGTTTTCTGAGGAGGGGAACAGCCCCAAATTCTCATTTGATTTCCAGTAGTAGCAGCAGCACGGCAATTTCCCAGCAGCATCCACGCAAAGGCCATTCCTTGTTATTCTGAGTGTATTTCTTCACTTGCCTGGTGCAAGTCGAGGTGCCATCCTCTGATCACCTCCTATACTCATTCCATTACTCAGTATGATAAAATGGCTTAACATTTCTCTTTGCATTTCTCGAGTATCTGCTTATATTTCATGCTTATATTATTATATGTTACACCACTGTTATTTTTATCATTTTGAGTTTCCCGGTTATTATATTCTTTGTGCGTATTTGGTTGGAGTTTACTGGGTTTTGGGGAAAATCTCTGAAACGGGATATTACAGTGGTATCAGAGCATAGATCTGGCTCAACCTATGGAGCTAGCAATCTATGACACCGGGGGAAAAGCCCTACATCTGTTACAGAGGTAGGAGATACAGAGACGTTGGGCGTAGGTTGGAGAACACCTACGGAGAGGGAGACTGTGTTCCGGTGGTGGACACAGAACAAGAGGAGCCTGTGGTGGACGCAGGACAGGAGGAGCCTGTGGTGGACGCAGGACAAGAGGAGCCTGTGGTGGACGCAGAGCAGGAGAATCCGATGGCAGATGATGACAGGAAGAAATTTGCAGACATGCTCCTCAAATCAGTGCAGGATCTGTCGAGGCAGATCGAGGTGATGGGGCAGAGATTCACGGCAATGGAGGCTAGACAGCGTGAGAGCCCACGAGTTTTCCAGGTTGGAGAGGGATCGGGTGCATCTCACCATTTGCCAGAGCAGGGTGCCACTCAGCGTGATACTACTCAGCAAGTGGCCTCACATGCCCCTATACGCTCTACCATGCCCACTTTCCTAGGAGCAGATACGGGGGCTGGAGCACAGCAGGAGGCAGAGCCCGGTCATATGGGCAATTATTTTGCGGAGTACCAGGCCTATGGGTAGGAGTTCAGGGATGCTCTCTCATTCAGAGACTTTGTTCAGCTCCAGCGGGATAGTAGACCCCGTGACCATCACAGAGGATACCGGCATTATCATGATGGAGACACCCACCGCACTGCTAGTAGATTTCACTTGCCTACGTTTGATGGCTCATCAAACAGTTCAGCAAAGTCTTGGGTGGAGAAGCTGGACATCTATTTCCAGCTTAACCAGATGTCGGAGACAGAGGCCATCAAGGTGGCAACATTACATTTGGATGGTGAGGCCCAGGATTGGTGGTTCCATGGGATGGTTACACTCGGGCATTCCACAGTGACGACGTATGCCGAGTTCACCAGGAGATTGATGGAGAGGTTTGACCGGAGGGATCCGAAACAGCACTTTGTTGAGCTGACGAAGCTCAAACAGACAAGGAGCCCAGAGACCTACAGTGCGGACTTTTTGAGTGTTTCAGTGACGGTGCCAGATCTATCCACGGCACGGAGGATCTACATGTATGTTGAGGGGTTAACAGAGCCACTTCAGGGTCTAGTCAGATCCACTAGACCAACCACCCTTCAGGATGCTATTAGCAGGACCCGGGACTTACAGGATGTCTTACCCAGGACCTAGACACCTTACCCCCAGCGACAGGCTTTTCAGCCTAAGGGGAAGGATGTGAGGATTCCGCCTCCGAAGGGGAATCCAGGACGGGTACAGATTGATGATGATGCCAGGAGGGAGTTGAAGAAGAAGCGGTTGTGCTTCACCTGTCAGGAGCCGTGGGCACCAGGACATAGATGTGCTGCTGGCAAAGCACATTTTAGTGAGGTCTTTTCCAAGAGCAGCGGGGAAGAGGATGAGGAGGATGATGTGGAGATAGGAGATAGTCATGCCATGCAGGGTCCCTCGCCGCCTCCACCAGCAGCAGCAGGTGGTGTAGCTTTTGCACCTACCGGAGGAGCCCTTGCAGCATTGCAAGGAGTTCCCAAGTATTTGATGCTGCACGTACGGGGGACAGTACGTGGCCAGCGAGTATCAATTTTGGTTGACAGTGGGGCCACCCACAACTTCATCGATGCACAGATGGTTGAGCGGAGAGGTATACCGACAGAGAGCTTCGATGGATTTTCAGTTTTGGTCCCAGGAGATCAGACCATGGTGTGTGCTCGTTATGTTCCAGAGTTATCAGTGACAATGGGCACCTACACACTGACTGACCACTTCTTCGTGGTCAATATTCCGGACACCAACATAGTACTAGGTGTTCAATGGCTCATCACTCTAGGGAAGGTCACTATAGATTGGAAGGCCCTAGAGATGGAGTGGGATGACGAGAAGACAGGGAGGCATGAGAAGATACGGGGACAGCACACATACCCACCTCAGACTGTTTCAGCTCATCGGATGGAGGCAGTCTTCCAGAAGAGAGACATAGAGTGGGCAATGGAGTTGCATGCATCAGAGGCAGGGACTACAGGGCAGACAGTGCACACAGAGATACAGGCCATCCTTGACCAGTCTGCCACAGTGTTTGGGGAGATTCCTCCGGGACAGCCACCAGACCAGGGGTTTGAGCACACCATTGAGCTTGAGCAGGGCATACAGGTAGTGATTACTATCCCCTATAGCATCCCAAGGCCTATCGAGATGAGATTGAGCAGGCCATTTAGGAGTTGCTGGCTCTTGGGCACATTCAACCGAGCACGAGTCCTTTTGCTTCTTCCGTGGTGTTGGTGAAGAAGAAGGACAGCACATTGAGGATGTGCATTGACTACAGGGCCCTGAACAAGAAGACCTTGAAGAACAAATACCCCATACCCAGGATCGATGAGTTGATGGATGAGTTGAGAGGAGCACGGTTCTTCTCAAAGATTGATTTGAGATCTGGGTACCATCAGATTCGCGTGAGGGAGCAGGACATTCCCAAGACCGCCTTCAGGTGTCACTATGGGCACTTTGAGTTTTTGGTGATGCCCTTCGGGCTAACCAACGCCCCAGCTACATTTCAGTCTTGCATGAATCACATCTTCCGCAGTCACTTAAGGAAGTTTGTGTTGGTGTTCTTTGATGATATCCTCATTTACAGCAGGACTTGGGAGGAGCATCTCCAGCACATTGAGACAGTATTGTGCATCTTGTAGGAGCAGCAGTTCTATGCCAAGCTCTCCAAATGGGAGTTTGGGTTGACGGAGATGTTATACTTGGGACACATCATAAGAGTGGATGGAGTGAGGGTCCACGAGGAGAAGATCAGGGCCATCAGAGATTGGCCGGAGCCGAGAAACATGACGGAACTTCGAGGATTCAATGGCATTTGTACTTACTACCAGAAGTTCGTCAAGGGTTTCTCACAGCTTGCTGCACCCCTGACAAATTTGATGAGGAAGGGGGCATTCAGTTGGTCGAATACAGCACAGCAAGCCTTTGACAGGCTCAAGGAGGTTATGAGCAGCTGCCCAGTGCTTGCGTTGCCAGATTTTACGCAACCATGTTTTGGAGTGTGATGCGTCGGAGAGGGGATCGGCGCAGTGTTGATGCAGGGAGGTCACCATATAACCTTTGAGAGCCGGAAGCTCCTTCCGCACGAGAGGTTGTATTCTCTATATGACAAGGAGATGTTGGCCATCATGCATGCATTGGCTAAGTACTGACAGTATTTGGTGGGTAACAGGTTCAGGGTGAGGACTGATCACAACAGCCTCAAGTTCTTTTTGGAGCAGAAGCAGCTACAGGAGAGGCAGCAAAAGTGGATTAGCAAGATCCAAGCATATGACTTTGACATTGAGTATGTCAAGGGTAAGAACAATGTAGTAGCAGATGCCCTTTCACGAAGACCAGCCACGTTGTCTCTTATGAGCTTGGACGCAGACTGGAAGGCCCGACTCTTAGTAGAGTACTCCAAGGACAGATTTGCATGTGAGGTTTTGGATGGGCAGGTGGCGGATGACAGGTATAGGGTGGTCGATGAGATCATCTACTACAGGGACTGGATCTTCTTGACTGAGGGGTCTCAGCTCAAGAAAAAGATACTTCAAGCGTCACATGATTCACCATTGGCAGGTCATCAGGGGTTTACCAAAACCTACAGGGCCATTAGAGAGAGGTTCTCATGGAAGGGCCTCAAGGAGGACGTACTCCAGCATGTCCGGGAGTGCAATGTTTGCCAGAGGAACAAGGGGGAGATGAACCATCCAGCAGGACTATTGCAGCCTCTTCCCATTCCGAAGGGGAAATGGGAGTGTATTTCGATGGACTTCATCACAGGGTTGCCCATGGTACAGGGCAAGGATTGCATCTTTGTCGTCGTTGATCGGCTGACAAAGTACTCACACTTTTTCGCCATATCCGCACACTACATAGCAGCGCAGGTGGTCGAACTGTTCTTCAGAGAGATTTTCAAGTTACATGATCTTCCCCAAGACCATCACTAGTGACAGGGACAGCGGTTTCATGGGTGGATTTTGGCAAGAGCTTTTCCGATTGGTGGGGACGGAGTTGACACCGAGTACCAGTTATCACCCACAGACAGACGGGCAGATAGAGATAGTTAACAAATGGCTGGAAGGCTACTTGCGTAACTATGTCAGTGGGCAGCAGCGAGCATGGCTGAAGTGGCTGCATCTGGGGGAGTACTGCTACAACACTACACATCACATGTCCATCGGTATGTCACCATTCTATGCTTTGTATGGATATCATCCTTTATCTTTTGCTGACGTGATGTTTGGTGCTAGCAAGGCTCCGAGAGCCAAGATTTGGATCCAAGAGAGTCAGGATATTCTCCGAGCTCTCAAGGATAACATGGCTACAGCGTAGAACCAGCAGAAGTTGTATGTTGACAGGGGTCGGGTGGAGAGACAGTTTGAGGTAGGAGACTTGGTCTACCTACGATTACAACCATACTGACAGTCGTCACTGAAGCAGAAGGGGGCTGAAAAGCTCAAGCCCCGCTTTTATGGGCCATACAGGGTGATACGCAGGATTGGACAGGTAGCATATGAGTTGGAGCTGCCCCAAGGCAGCAAGATTCATAACGTTTTCCATGTATCATGCCTGAAGAAGGCGTTGGGACAGCATGTGACAGTGACAGATGAGCTACCACCCATGGATGATGAGGGGCATTTGGTGTTGCAGCCAGAGGCTATTATTGATACCAGGGAGAGGCAGCTACGGAGCAGGACGGTCCAGGAATTCTTGGTGAGGTGGAAGAATTTACCAGATGAGGATGCCACTTGGAGAGTGAGAAACTTTTGCAGCATCCGTCACTTCAGTTGCTTTAGGACAAGCAACATTTTGCCGGGGGAGACTGTAATATTCCTAATTAGCCATGGCTAATTAGAATATTCGATTTTGCTCAACTTTTCCTTCTATAGTTATTTGTAAATAAAAAGGTGAGGAAAAGGGGACATAACTCACTTTTAGAATAAAAAGTCACTTCCTAGTAGCACAACGTTGTGACTTAAAGTGGAGCCAAGGGAGCCAAAGGACCACGCAGAGATGGGGCCACGCAGACACTTGGAGGGACTACGCAAATGGAAAGGGAACACGTGGCAAGAGGGGATTACATTGGAGGAGGTGAGCCTTGGGATTTGGCGAGGCCAATGCTATAAAGGAGAGAGGAGCCCCCTCATTTTGTCATTGGAGTATGAGCATTTAGGCTAGTCACTTCGACTTGGATCACGCTGGCTGCTTAGCCTGTCTGTAGCACTGTTTAGTGCACTGAGTGTCTCCATTCGGAGATCTCACCCTTAGCCCCGGGGGACTTCGAGTGCCTACTCGGGCAAGGTATTTTCAGCAGTCTTTTTGCAGTAGTTTTGATCTTTGGCATTGAGGTGGAGTTGAGCATTGGGAGACTGCGCAGTCTTGAGAGAGAGGGACACAGTTCTTCTGGGAGCAGTTCCGGGTTGAGGATTTGTGGAGGAGTTGAGCTGGGATATTGAGCAAGGGATCAGCTCTTGCATATTGGAGGGGTTTGGCAGAGTTTCAGGCAGTATTTTGGAAGATTCTACTCAGTGGCAGCGCAGGGCCTTGAGGGATTGCGTGATTCCCCAAGGGGGTGATTTTTGGGGGCTGGCCATATCAGAAAAGTTTTCTGGGTTTTTCTGGGTTTTCTGAGTAGGGACGGATTCCAGAGTTTCAGCATTTTCTGAGGAGGGGAACAGCCCCAAATTCTCATTTGATTTCCAGTAGTAGCAACAGCACGACAATTTCCCAACAGCACCCACGCAGAGGCCATTCCTTGTTATTTTGAGTGTATTCCTTCACTTACTTGGTGCAAGTCGAGGTGCCATCCTCTAATCACCTCTTGTACTCATTCCATTACTCAGTATAATAAAATGGCTTAGCATTTCTCTTTGCATTTCTCGAGTATCTGCTTATATTTCATGCTTATATTATTATATGTTACACCACTGTTATTTTTATCATTTTGAGTTTCCCGGTTATTATATTATTTGTGTGTGTTTGGTTGGAGTTTACTGGGGTTTTGGGGAAAATCTCTGAAACAGGATATTACACGCATTGGATCTTATTCAGGATTGCAGATGGTCTCCATTTTGGGTTTGGCCTCCCTATACGGGGTCCTAACCCTCCAGAGGGCTACATTGGCAAATGTAGGGTGTGTGTAGACAGCCATGGGCCTCCACAATAGTAGACAACACTCCATGGATCCCCGAAGATGTTCAAAGATTGCTCGAGATTCACCTATTGGACAATGAAGATGCACCTCGTTCACTATTCCCAGCCAGAGCCACATTTGTACCATGCTCTTAGCAGATGACCCAAGACTTGTGTGTTGACATGGCATCACCTACACCATCATCTAAGCCCTTACAGATGGTCTACAGGCATCTTTGATTTATTTGAAGACCCATGAGGTTACTTGTGTGTCCCCACACCCATTGGGAGCACCACAACTCTATTATTTCGAGAACAAGGAGCCAACCCCTTGTCCACTACTTTTGGGTGTCCTATTCATCATTGTGGCACTTGTGGACTTTATCAGGCTTCTTAGAAGGCCCAACAACATGTATTATTAATCATTTGACCTCTTAAGAGGCTTATTCTTTTGTTTATGAGCTAGTTTGGTGGGTTTGTCACCAAAAGCTAGTTATTTTGCACATTATTTTATTCTAGGGGCTAATGTAGGCCCAATTAGATAAATCAAACTCCTTAGAAGTGTATAAATACATATGATGAGAGTTCATTTGGAGATCATCACTTAGATTGGATCATATCTTCTTGTAAGATTTTCGCTATCTTTTGAGGATGAGACCTTTTGGATGAATGGATGAATTTCGATGTTTGGTTGTTCTTCTTTGTCTTGGAACTTCTATGATTGGCATATCTTGGTGATTGGATATATTCTTCTTACATGTAAGTACCATTTTAATGTTATTTTGATTCTTTATGTTGTTGCATTCATGATATTGGGATTTTTGCTATTCTAGGGTTAATTTGTTGCTTTTCTTGGAACGAAATTGTGGAAATTGGATCTCTAAATAGTGTTGTATCATGATTGGGCCATGTTTGAATGAATGAATGAATGGCCATAGAGACATCCTTGTCTTGATAAATCACCAAATATTGTTGAACAAAGCATAAATGGCCTTGAAGCTACTTCCATTAAGCCCTAATGCCCAACAAAGTTGTCTTTTATGCCTCCTTGACAAGTGGAAATCAATCCAAACTCTATATCTTCCACGACTCCATCTCTCCCAAAGGACAAAGCACTGGTCCTCCTCTGGTGATCACTTTAAAGCTAATTTATTTCACCTTCCCCTCTTTTCTAAGCCTAGTCTAAATAGGTCACCTAGGGCATCAATTATCACTCAATCTAGTCATCCAAATACTTCGATTTTTCGTCCATAACTGTGTTGGTGTATCATCAAGAAGCCCTCCAAATTTCATGAAATTCCGACAACAAGATCTTGAGATATCACAAGTCCTAGCTCGAAGACCAATTCTTGCCCTTGGTTTCCCTTAGGCTAGTAGCCTCATTGGGATCATTGCATTGTCTTTCATTGAATATTCATTATTTGATCCCTTTCTCCTCCCTAATTAAGTCAAGCATATCATTGGCTGCTAAATCCTATCCCTTCCATCTTGCCTTCCAAGGCAAGCAAGCCACCATCTTGAGCCTCTCTTGTGAATAGACCTCTATGATCACCCCTCATCCTATCCTTGATCTATTCCTCTTCGTGATCCTTATTATATCGGGTCTCCTTCCATCGATGAAAGTCCCAAATAGTAGGGAGCTTTAGCTGAAGTGACAGCGGGCTATTACTCCATTGTTTCCCTTGACCTAGCAATTGTCCCTCTAGGATCCCCCTTTCGGAACCCTGCTAGTTTGAGCGGTAACATGCAACACACACAAAAGGTACACATTGCATCTTTATATTTAGAAAACCCAATCAGTTTGCGTGGTATTAATGGCTTTGTTCTCGTAAATCACTCATCACTTGGACAATTTTTACAGAAGAAATGATTGCACATTATGAGGATACAAAGAGCAATACCTTCTTTAGCGAATTGATAAATCTCAAACAAAAGTGTTCAATTGGGGAGCACATTGAGGACTTCCAAAGATTGAATATCAAGGTAAATGATATTCCAGAGAAGCATCTAACTGATGTCTTCATAGGGACTTGAAAACATAGCATCCAACATGAGATTCGCCTTTGGGAACCTAAGTCATTGGAGAATGCATTCAGGTTGGCAAGAAAAGTTGAAAGCAAAATTATGGCAACAAGGAGGTCTACCACTCAACTATAAAGATGGAATTGTTGTCACCCCTAGCCTCCCACTACCTACAAGGTTGACACCACATCAACTGAAGGAAAAAAAGAGCAAAAGGGCTTTGTTACAATTGTGATAGCAAATACACTAAAGGTCACAAGTGTGCTAAGAAGAAATTATTTTACATAGATTGTGAAAAGGAGAAAGAAAAGGAACAAGAAACATCAAATGAAGAAGATATACACCAAGAACCAACCCCCGAGATTGAAAAAGAAGAAAGGAATCCGACCATATCTTGTAATGCATTGGAGGGAATTACCACTCAAACTCTCAAGATACAAGGATATATCAAAAGGAAAAAGGTAATAGTGTTGATTGATTTAGATAGTACCCATAATTGTATTCATTGTAAGATAGACAAGGATTTGGATTGTTTTCTATATTCAACACTAGAGTGTCAAGTGATGGTTACAAATGCAAGAACTATAAATTGCTCAGGGAAGTGCCATAATATCAATCTAACTATGTGGGAATATGTATTAAGTAGTCCAATGTTTTCCATTCCAATGGGTGGTGTTAATGTTGTATTAGAAGTCCAATGGTTACAATCTTTGGGGATAATAGTTTTTAATTTTCAAGAACTTTTCTTGAATTTTTTCCTAGAAGGAAGGGAAATTGAATTAAGGGGTATCACAAGTAAGCCTGGGAAAATAATCAACTCTAACAGCATGACAAAGCTTTTGAATAAGGAACAACGAGGGGTAATTGCACAAATATGCTTAGTAGATGTTCAAACATCTAAGCCATCCATTTCTCAAGATCTCCAAAGAGTCATTGACAATCATTCCAAGGTATTTCAAACTCCCAAAGGTCTCCCACCTATTTGCAATCATGATCATGCTATTCACTTGATTCGAGGAAGTGTTTCTCCAAACATCAAACCTTGCAGATATTCCTATGCACAAAAGAGTAAAATAGAACGTACGGTTGCAAAAACACTAGAGGCAGGTACAATTCAACCTAGCCAAAGTTCTTTCTTCTTGGTGCATAGGAAAGATGGATCATGGCATATGTGTCCAAAAAATAGAGAGCTCAACAAGCTCACTATTAAAGATAAATTTCCCATTCATGTCATTGATGAATTGTTGGATGAACTACTTGGAGCAATTTACTTCACCATGTTGAATCTTCGTTCTAGATATCATCAAATTAGAATGAAGAGAGAAGACATTCTGAAAATAGCATTCAGAACTCCTGAAGGTCATAATGAATTTTTGGTCATGCCTTTTGGCCTTACTAATGCACCTTCCACATTTCAAGGTTTAATGAATTCCACTTTCAAACCCTTCCTTAGAAAATTTCTGTTAGTATTATTTGATGATATATTAATCTACAACAAGTCTTGGAAAGATCATGTTCAACATGTTGACAAGGTGCTCAAACTATTGGAGAAAATAACAATTATATGCAAAACCCTCCAATAGCTTCTTTGGGGTATAGGAAGTGGAATATTTGGGTCATATTGTATTTCATGATGTTGTTAAGGTAGACCCTAACAAAATTAAAGCCATAAAGGAATGGAAAATCCTAACAACCTTAAGGCATCTTCCAAAATTCTCGAGTTGACAGGCTATTATCACAAATTTGTTAAGAACTATGGGAAAATAGCAACACCTCTAACAACATTACTGAAGAAAGATGCATTTTTTTGAACTCCAGAAGCAACTAAGGCATTTGAACATCTTAAAGAGGCAATGTGTCGAGCTCTGGTCTTAGCTACACCAGACTTCACAAAAACCTTTATTGTGGAATGTGAAGCCTCAAGAAATGGCATTGGTGTTGTTCTAAGAAACCGAATTCGTCCTCCCCCACCCCCTCGTGTCTTGAATCCCACAAATCGGATACGATTCTCTAAGACACGTGTCTAATTCACGACTCTAGCGTGCCCTCGCACATGGGACTCGATGGGCATGTGAATCTTATTCGATGGGCAGCGTTTAAAGCCGATTTGGGCCCATTTCTCATTCATTCTTGAGTGTCTCTTGTTGTGGGTGTGTGGGGGCGACTAGCAAAGGGTTTGGGAGCATTTTGGAGGTGATTCAATCAATAGGTAAATGCATTTTGCTTCTATTTATCTTGCATTTTTGCTACAGCAATTTGCATGTCCATTTTTTTTACAATGTTTGTGCATTTTTTCTTTATTTTTTTACAGCATTCATGGCTCAATCAAGGGCAGCAGGAAAGGGACAAAGGAAGGAGAAGAATGTCACCATTGGTGATACCCCTCATGTTACAATTTCATCAGGGTCTGCACGTGTTCCTCTGTTGGAAGTGGGCTTGCAACAGCAACTTCAAATGTTGATGGCTTAATAAATTTAGAAAGACAGCATGCTCAAGAAAGCAAATATCCCTTGTCGAAGTATGTCACAAGAGATCAAAGGCCAGGCAGCAAATTGAAGGGAGGAGGCAATGTTGCTTGGAAATGCAACTATTGCAACAATCGTTTCAAGAGCACTTATTATCGTGTGAAAGCTCATTTAGTGGGCTTACTAGGTTGTGGAATTGGAGCATGTGTAAATGTGTCTTTAGCTAAGAGGAAAGAAATGGAAAAAAAAGGCCAATGTTGGTGTGGCAAGGGTAGTTGTATCATCTAAAAAAAACAAGAATGATGATCCCCTCCCATTCTTGAGGAAAAGCAACAGCAAATTTCCATTTGAGAGTTTTGGTGGGGGTGTGGGTCAAGCAACAAAAAGGAAGGCAGTGGCACTTGGTCCAATGGACAAGATTTTTCAAAAAGAGAGACGGGAAGAGCTTGATATCACCATTGCATTCTTTTTCTATCTGAACTTCATATCCTTTAATGTTGCACACTCACCTTTATTTCTTGAGATGTACCAAGCTCTAACTCAAGGGGCTCCATCAGGGTATGTGCCTCCTGGGTCAGAGAAGCTTAGAACCACATTGTTGACTAAGGTAAAAAAAAGTGGTGGACAAAATGTTTAAGCCTATTAAATTAACATGACCAACATCTTGGGTTAATATTGTTTCTGATGGATGGGCAAATCCAACACCCCACCCACTCATAGTTCATGGTGTCTTCCTTGAATGGACCAATTTTTTTGAAATCGGTCGATGCACTTGGACAATATAAGGATGCATAATATAGTGGTGAGTTGTTCATTACAGTTATTGAAGATGTAGGTGTTGATTCTTATGTGCAAATCATTACAGACAATGCACCTATTTGGAAGGTTGCTAGCATGATTATGGAAGCTAAATATCCACAAGTATTTTGGACACCTTGCATTGTCCATTCCTTGAATTTAGCACTTAAAATTATTCCTTCTGATGAGCCTTGGATTGGAAGTGTTATTGAAGATGCACGTAATATCCGCAACTTTGTACAAAATCATACAAATGCCCTCACAATCTACAAGGAGTACACCCATCTATCATTGTTGAAGATTGCAGATACATGGTTTGCCTTTTCTTCCATCATGTTAAAGAGGTTGAGGGAGGTCAAGACTGCTCTTGGGTCCATGGTTATTTCAGAGTTTTGGTCTTTTTGGAGAAAGACAGATCGAGCAGCCTCAAAAAGAGTCAAGGACACAGTGTTAGATGATGCTTGGTGGGAGAGGGTAGATCTCACTATTAAGATCATGGACCCTATCATTGCTTTGCAAAGATTTGTAGATACATACCAACCCATCCTATGAGAGGTTTATTAGGGATGGGATTCCATGATTGAGTCTGTGAGGACCATAATTTTTCAGAGTGAGTGACTTGAGTATGAGACATCATCAAAGGCCTTCTTCACCACCACACAGGATATTCTTGTCAGCAGATGGGACAATAATTGCACACCTTTGCATTATTTGGCTCACTCGTTGAACCCAAAATACTATATAGCCATGAGTGGTTGAATGGTGGACCTTCCCGCAAATTCCCTCCTCACATGGATGGTGAAATTTCACAAGGGAGAAAGGATGCATTGAGGCAGATATTTCAAAATAGAGCTTCCCTTGATGAGGTGGAGGATGCCTTTACAGATTTTTCCAGTGGCACTAGGCGATTTGCAGGCTATGTTGTGATTAGAGACAACAGGGCTAAGAAGCCCTATTCTTGGTGGGAAACTCATGGGGCAACAAGTACTCCTCTACAGCAATTAGCCATGAGGCTCCTCTCTCAGGGGACTTCATCCTTTTGTTGCGAGAGGAATTAGAGCACATATGGGAATTTGTATAGTGTCAAGAAGAGCAGGATTGAGCAGTCCAGGGCAAAGGCAATGGTATATGTGCAAACCAACCTTCGTCTTATTTACAGGCAAAGGGACGAGTGGTTGAAGGGAAAGACAAAGATGTGGAATGTCTTTCCTGATGATAAGGGTTTGGACAACAACGTTGAGTTGGCATTGGCCAACTTGGATCTTAATGACCCAGTGCTAGAGCATGTCAATTTGGAGATAATGGTGATACTCTTGAGGGGTCATCCTCCACACCAGCAGATGCACTGATTACATTGGATACAAAGGAGGAGGATGCAACAAAGGAGAGCAGTGGTGACCATGAGAGTGATGTTGATTTTGATGATGATGATTGATGAGCTACCTACTACCTTGTAGTTGTTTTGTATTTGCTATTTCTATTATTTGCCATTGGCATAGCTACTACCTATGTAACACATTTTGATGTTGATGACTTAATGAGAACATTGTAGTTTCTTGTCTTTCTCCTATTGGATCATTTATGAATTTGTACAACTTACAAATTTTAAATTTACAATGTAGAATCTAGATCTATGTCTGAATTTGTATCATGAATGAGAATTTGTTTAAGAAATATCTATTTAGTATTATATATACATCATAGTTTTAAAACTCCGACTCCGACTCCGACTCCGAAACGGTAATGACTCGACCGGCTCGATTTCAGTGACTCGGTCGTTGTAAAAGATACATTAAATATTTATTTCTTTTTATAAAAAAACATAATTTTAAAGATTTTCATTCATGTTTCCAAACACACAGCATTATAATATAGATGGAAGACAACATATGATCAAAGTAGGCTCATGAACCAATCCATTATATCAAAATGGTACCCAATGGCAATACATAATCAACTGTCATACATGATCAAAGACTCAAAACAAAAAACACATAACCAAGGAGGCTAGAAATGGCCTCTACAACAAACGTAAATTGTGACCAGACTCCAGTACTAGTACTACAGCTACTGGCTAGTAGCTACTGCCAAAGGAGCCAAGATCATGTCGATCAATCTCTGTATCATCATCAGAGTCAGATAGGGGGCCCCATGGCTCCTCCTCATCATCATCATCTCCAACTGCAACTGTAGAAGTGGTACCACTAGCAGGTTGTGCAACTGCAGCAGATGCAAGCTGAGATAGAGTAGATATGCGAC
Organism: Pinus tabuliformis; assembly: GCA_031772625.1. NCBI lineage: Eukaryota > Viridiplantae > Streptophyta > Pinopsida > Pinales > Pinaceae > Pinus > Pinus tabuliformis. Next base: position 204,170,611 of record CM062813.1, read on the forward strand.
TGCACTTCTGTCGTGGCTGAGCAGAGGAAGCACTTACAACTGGAGTCCTTGTTGGCTGTGAGACTAAGGCTGGTGGATTGGGATCTGCATTCAACTGAACAGCATGTTCAAGTTCCACTGATGTCTCAATATCTAAATCTAAATCAAGATCCTCATCAGGATCAAACTCTGTTGGACGACTCTCCACTACCCAATCTGATGTTGGATCAATGTCTTCCAACACAATGGGATCTGAATCAGGGCTTTTGTTCAGCAAATGGTTTCGTCTGAGCCAGAGGTTGTATTGGACATAAACTAGATCATTTAACTGTTTTTGATCCAAACGGTTTCTCTTCTTTGTGTTACTTGGGAGCAGGAGAGAAAACGGGAGCGGGAGCAACATTTTCAGAAGCTCCTGGTTTGGGAGCGAATCCTAGAGGAGTTCGACAACCAATGTCACTAACATCAAGGTACATAGAGGGGTTGGTGCTCTTGATTAAATACGAGTTCCATACCCTAATACATGACAAAATTCAATGGAAACATTGCAATCCTCCAATCCTGAAATCCTGAAAAATTGATAAGTCTGCTGGATTTTGAATGAAATCTAAAATTCTACTTTCTCCATATGAAATCCAATGAGGCCGAAACCACTCTCAAACATCCTGAGTCATTTCATGGTAATGTTAAAAATTTAAGTAAAAGGATGAAAATTTGAATAGCATATCAATAGTAGAGAGCATTTGAGTGTGTTAAATAGGGTTTGGGAGGGGGAAATGGACCCCAAATAACATTTAACTAATTCATAAAACACATTGGAGTTCAAACCAATCAGCAAACACTTCAAAATGTCATTAAAAAAATGTCAAATCGTTGTTTTGATGGGGTTACAGGCCACTGGTTATGACTCGGCCGAGTCAATACAGAAACGGCCGAGTTGGCCGAGTCATGGCTGACTCGGCCTACTGAACCGCTTCCTCCACCGAGTCACATTTTTGGGCAATGAAACGGATCAACTCGGCCGTTTTCGTTTCGAATCGGCCGAATTTTAAAACTATGATATACATATATATATAGTGTCTTACATGTTTTGTTCCGAGGGGTCTACATGCCCCATGTCGGACACTCAGATTTGTGTCCTGCATGTCTCGTGTCCCCATGTCAGGTGACTTAGGTGTAGTTTTAATGCAAGAAGGAAGACCCATTGCTTTTGAAAATTGTCCAATTAAGGGAAAGGATTTTAACAAACCTATTTATGAGAAGGAAATGTGGGCAGTACTACATGCCCTGAAGCAATGGTGTCCTTACCTAATGGGAAGACATTTCAAGGTAAAAGCAGATCATCATAGTCTTAAATAGTTCTTGGAACAAAGATTATCTTCAAAAGAGCAACAAAAATGGATCACAGAGATGTTAGGTTATGATTTTGAGATCATCTATAGAAAAGAGAAGCAAAATGTTGTTGCAGATGCACTCTCAAGAAGAGATGAGCATGTGGTGGCATTGCTTTGTGTCATCTCTATTATTCAACTTGGTTCGATAACTAAAGCAAGGGAGGAATGGGAGAATGACAAAGAAGTTCAAACTCTCATTCAAAAGTTGCAGCAAGATCAAAGTGCTTCTAATACATTTATCTGGAAAAATGATTCCCTATGGTACAAAGATCGTTTATATCTACGTAGGAACACCTGACTTAAACAAAAAGTTCTTTTGGAATTGCACACCTCTCCTATAGGACGGCACTCAAGATTTTTAAAAACTTACCACAGGGTCAAGAAGGAATTTTTTGGGATGGCCTTAATCGGATATTCAAAAGTTTGTGGAAAAATGTTTGGTTTGCCAACAAAATAAAGTTGAGACAATTAAGATCCCGGGTCGTTTACAACCATTAGCCATTCCAAGTCAGCACTAGGAGGAGGTATCGATGGATTTTATCACACGTCTACCCAAGTCCAAAGAAAAGAGTGTCATTAAGGTGGTAGTTGATAAACTTACCAAGTATGCACATTTTTGTGCATTATCTCATCATTTCAAAGGCAGTACAGTCACCTCCGCATTTGTCGAAACAGTTCAAAAGCTACATGGAAACCCAAAGATTACTGTAAGTGATAGAGATCCTATTTTCACTGGAAATTTTCGAACATAATTATTTTCTTGTCATGGTTCTCAATTAGCTCATAGCTCATTTTATCATCCTCAATTTGATGGGAGAACTGAGATAGTGAACAAATGCTTGGAAGGATATCTTTGTTGCTTTGTATCTAATAAAGAAACACAATGGATCAAGTAGTTACCTCTAGTTGAATGGTGGTATAACACTTCCTTCCATACCTCAACAAAAATGACCCCATCTATAGCACTTTATGGATATCATCTATCGTCCATCACATCGTCTTTAAGAGATAATTCTAAGGTTCAAGCAGTGGAAGATCACATCGACCATCAATAAATTCTCCAACCCTTAAAGGATTACCTGACTCTATCGTAGAATCGAATGAAGCAACAGGCAAATCAACATCGCAGTGAAAGAAGTTTTGATGTGGGTGATTGGGTATTATTACGCTAACAACCATACAAACAAATGTCCCTCAAGTAAGCTAAGAAGGATAATAAATTATCAACCAAGTACTATGGCCCTTACAAGGTGTTGCAAAAGATTGGTACTGTGGCATACAAATTGGAGTTGCCTGATCTTCGCGAGTACACCTAGTTTTCCATGCTTCATGCTTAAAGAATGTAATTAGTAACAAGATCTCAGTTCAAACTATATTGCCAAAACTTGAAGAGGAAGGAAAAGTCATATTAGAGCTTGAAGCAATGACAAAACAAGAATATGGCAACCACGAAATCGACCAATTTCAAAATATCTCATTAAGTGGAAGAACTTACTTGTTGAAGATTCCACATGGGAGGATGAGTATTTTATACAAAAGCATCTAAAACTGCTCAAGCGTTAAGGACAACACTTCTTTTTAAGGAGAGGGGGACGTTAGGTCCCTATAATACTAGTTTAGCCCCCATATTGTTATTGTTGTGCCCCATAGAAGCCCACTATTGTCATTGTTGTGCTCTTACATTATTATTGTTATGTAGTCCCTAATTATATTTTGGCCCTTTAGACTCCTATATATACCAAGGAGTTTTTGTCATTTGAATCATCCCAGAATTGTTCATTTATGTGATTTAAAGGGATATTGCTCCCTCAAAGTGGCTTATTATCTAGTCGCTGATCTATCTTTTCTGATGTTTTTGTGCTATTTTTGATCTAGATACATAACTTATGAGCAGGAAGCAGAGATCTGTCACACTCAACATTGCAAAGGCCAAGTATATTGCAGCTAATTTGGCAAGTTGTGAAACAGTGTGGCTTTGAAATCTACTTGCAAGATTGTTTGATCTGGTGCAGAAGACGACCGTGATGACAGGTTGAAGCACATTGAGTACCACTATATCTGAGACATGGTACAGAAGAGACAAATGAGGCTCCTATGCATTTCTACAATCGAGCAAAATGTTGGCATTCTCACAAAGCCTTTGTCCCATGTTGAAGTTTGTATACTTCAGGGACAAGCTTAGATTAGTTGAGAATGCTTCCCTCAATTAGAGGGAGTGTTGATGTTGTAGCATCAATGGGCAGACATTCTCCCTAGGTCAAGATATTGACAGGTCAAAGGTATTGACCAGGGGCCATGTAACATGGCTTAGGAGAATGGCCCAGAGTGCATCAAGGTCTAGAGTGCTCCCCCAAATTGACAAGAGGTACTTGGTTAGTGGGTAGATTGAGTGCCTTCCGCATCAAGCAAGTGTATTAACATTCAATTAGCATGCAGGAATGGTGATTTCCAAGGGCTTCACCACAGGTCTCAGGTGTTGACCAAGTTCCAAGTGACGACTTGGATAATTGGTGACCCAGGACTAGCCTTGACCCCAGAATACCAAAAAGTATTTGGCCAGTGGGACCCTAGAAGGCCTTGGCCAATGGGTGATTAGATCCATTTGCAAAGGAGAGTTGACTAGTAAGCAACTAGATCCCTTAGCATGATGTTGATGCAAGATGTTTTCCACATGAAGTGGATGGATACATTACACAACAAGCTCATTCAATCTTTTCCTTGGATGGAGAAACTGTTCAGCAAAGAAGACATCTGAGAAATTCAAAATTGAAAACCTCCCTATCCAAGAGGGAGTGTTGATTTTTGGTGGCTACAGTCGATATTCAACTCAACCCTTGAAAAGAAAATCAAAAGAACAAATTTAAAATTAAATTTTGAATTTAGTTTGCCTCCAAAAGGCAAGTCGACCCTCTATAAGGATAAGTTGGCCCAAATAAAGGTCGTGCCCCTTGGGCACCACAAGACCTCTATAAAAGAGACACTTAGCGTCCATTAATTGACACAACAATTTGGATCAATCATCACATCCACATTCTTTTGTTCGCATGCAAAGAGGAATACTTTTGGGCAGAGTTTAACATGGACAAGGTTTTGCTTGTAAGAGGCTGAATGGACTCAAATATGGAGACCTTGTTTCTATGGAAGAAGGGCCAAAATCTGGTTTCTGTGGAAGGACGAAAGTTCAAGAAGGATCTTATCTCTATAAAGGTATTTTATCTTTGTGGAAGGGTCAAAGCCCTAGAAGATTCGAGACCTTATCTTTTTGTGAAGGGTTGAAGCCCTACAGGAGGCCAAGAGCCTCAGTGTTGTAAACAGAAGGGAGCAAGACCTAGATTGAGGAGTTTTGAGGTTTGTTTTGTTCACATCCATAATTGTTGGATAAGTAGACCTAGATTGACTTGTGAATATCGAAATGTACCTTTGAAGAACTGAAGAATTTCTCCTAGAAAAGAATGTTGGGTTTCCTCCAGAGATTGGGTTTCCTAAGTGAAAAAATTCTCTCTGTGTACTTGGTTGACCCTTTATAATTCTACTATTAGTATTGCATTAAGGTTGAGATTTCTATGTATAATTGCTTAATGATGAATGTGACATAAGTGAACTTGTTTAAGAAATCATTGGAAGTAATTATCAGATTAAAAGATCATGAAACATCAACAATCTTGCCCCAAAAAGGGGAACATGAATGAAGTTCCAACAATTATTTTAAGCATAGGTTGATCTTAAGCATAAGCAATGCTAGCTAACCAATTTAAACAAACTCTCCTTTGAATTTTGAAGATGTTAATGACCCATGCTAATAAGACAAAATAACGGAGCCCTGCAACATTTATATAAAACTATAGTTAAAAAATTGTTAATGACACAAACCACAACCATACAAATTACAGATAAACAGCTCAGATACAACCTAACCAAGTGTAAAGAACTGGCTTGTAGGGGAAAAACTACCAGCAGGGGGTGTAGTATGTTTCCATCTTGAAAAACGCATCTGTGCAAACTAGGAGGTTTACTTCATCTTCGAATACATAGGGTCAAACACATTGTAGAATACTGGTTTTCTTAATTCATAATCCCTCTCAAGTTTTCTTAGCTATTATATGTGACAAGGAACCATTTGTCACAACTGTTTCTAACCCCTACAAATGGGAACAACTGAAGAAAAAGGCATTTCTTGGGTCTTTTCTGTTTATTGCCCATTTTTTCTCAAGGACGGGACCTCCCATCCTGGTTCTGATAATTAAGGCTCTAAATAGATCTAGAGAATGGTGCATAGATAAGGATAAAACATATGAGATACAACATGGTTTGGTTGGTGTACCATTAATTACTCATACTCATACTAGTTGGTGTACCATTAATTACTCATACTAGTGACTCTGACTCAGATAGTGACGCTCCTATTGATAGTCTTGACTCTAGATACTGGTTGGTGTGCCATTGGTTACTCATAGGAGTACATCCGACTCGGATAGTGACACTCCTATTGATAGTCTTGACTCTAGATACTGATGACCTCATATGAAGTATTCAACTCATGACTCTTTACTATTTTTGAGTAATTTCAATTTACTATTTCACACTTGAGTACCTCTTATTTTGCTTAGTACTATTTAAAATGGCGAATAATGAATCTCATTCAGTGTATTTCATTTATAAATTTGAATTGTGTTTATATCGTTTAAAAATTTGAGTTCAGTAATTACAATGCACAATAATGAATTTGTATAAGAAACAGGATGAATTGTTCTTGTTGGGATATTTATTTTTATTTTTATATGTTTATGATTATAATTTTAGAAACGAGGACCCCTATGTCTCCACATCCCCCATGAATTTCCCTAAAAATCAGGGGGTGTCTCCACACGTCCCCCTTGTGCATTTCAACAATCTTGTGCTCCCACATCCCAGAAACTTGGCAGAGGATTGCATATCAGCACCCACCTGTGGAGCTCAATGCACTTATTATGAATTAATGAAAAAAATTATGCATCGTTGGTAAGAATTAGGTACACACATTCCCATATGCAATGTTTATGAGATGGAGAGTGATAGCAGTGACAAAAGGTTTAAAAACTTAAAAGAACATCAATATGGAAAAGATCGGCCATGCATCATTAGATACCATGGGGCTAAGAAGCAAAACCAAAACAGCTCGTATCAAAATAGCACAGGTGGTAAAGTCTGAGAAACCCATATGTTGTTGTTGATCGAACACATCCTATGGGTGTGGATTTAGTATCATTTTGAGGCCATATCTGTTGACAAGATTTTCAATGATGAAAGTTTTAGTAAGATAAATAAAGTTCATTATCAATGTCACTAGAGGGGGCATCATAAAGGGGGAAGCTTTGGTGTGACAACTTGAATATTGTATTGTTTCACACACAACACTTATATGTATTTACAAAAGCACTTCTAGAAGACGAGTTAATGAAGCATAAGGAGGTTAGGAAGGCTTTCTGTGTGGTTAGTGCCAGAGTTAGAGGTGAAAAGAAAATGAAGATGGCCAGTGTCACAACAACATCTGACGATGACTTGGATACAAAGTTGCTTCATGCAATGTTTACTAAAGGATTTATTGAACATATATTTACAACGTTTATAAACCTAAAGAATGTTGATTTTGAAGTAAAGCAAAGAGCCGGGAAAGTAGAGCCAACACCTAAAAGCATAACTCATTCAATGTCAATTGGCCAACACCTAAAAACATAACTCAGTCAAGAGGATTCCAGGGTTTATACATTTATAGAGTAAGTTTGTAAAAGCATTTCACTTACTGATCTAACAACAAAAATGGTCAATTCCATTTGATAAAGGCAGTGGAAGCTACAGTTCAGTCCATAAAAAAGGCAATAGCATCCAACCCAGTTTTAGAATTTACAGATTTCCCACAAACTTTTCTCATTATTATGTGATATTTCAGAATCCACAGTTTATCCATGAAAGCGGGAAGTGAAAAAAAACTCTTGCGTTCTTGGTAAGGATGTGTTGGTTCTCATGCATTCAATCACCAAGTTTATGCAATAATACTTGGTGTCAGCACATCATCATCAAGAGAGGCCACCAAAGCCTCAAGTACTCCTAACCCAAAAACAATTATCCATGCAACAAGCCAAGTGGGTAAGCAATTTACAAGGTTCTTATTTTTTACCATAAGAACAAGATTAATAATGTTGTCACAAACTATATTTGATGGTCATAATTACAAGCTATTTTTAAGGCTAAACCTGAATGGAAAGAGGAGATATTGTGTCTATGGTAAGGATGTGTTGATTCTCATGCATTCAATCAAACAGTTCAGGCAATAATAGTTCGGTCAGCGAATCACCATCAAGACAAACAACCAAAGCCTCAAGTACTCTTAACCCAGAAACCTTTATTCAAGCAACAGGCCAATTGGGTAAGCCACTTACAAGGGTTTTATATTTCACAACAAGAACAAGATTGATAATGTTGTCAAAGACTCTATTAGAATGGAAGAATTGTAAGCTATTTTTATGGTTGGGCCAGGAAGGAAAGAGGAGATGTTGATAGAATATGCCAATGATCCAAAAGTTGCCTCTATGTTGCTAAATAAAGATTAAAGCACACACAGGAACAAGGGTTTTTTCTGGGGTGACATCATCCAATACAAGAATTGGTTGTAACTTGTACCTAACTCCAAATTCAAAGAAAATGCACTTGGAGAATATCATTCTTGACTTGTTTGACATGTAGGATTTTTAGGAATATATTTCAGCATAAGGGCAAATTCTTTTGGGAAGAGATGAAAATAGATATCAGAAATTTTGAAGCTTCTTGTGAGGTTAGAACAAGACATAAATAACAAAAATCCCAGCAAGACTTCAGTCATTGCCCATTTCAGATCAGAAATGGGAATTGATCAATAATGATTTTATAATAGGGTTGCCTAGTGACGTAAGGAAAAATTTGACTTTTGTGGTCGTTGATCCATTCACCGAGTGTGCTCAATCCATTTCTTTGGATATTTGAAATTTCGGAAAGCTATCTCACAACAAAAACAGACCAAAAAGCCGGTTGACCAAAAATATTCAAATTTTAAAGAAAAACATACAGATTCATATGCATCCACATGAATCCAAAACCATTTAATACACAAATATGCAATAGTTCTCATTTATATAGGAAGTAAGAAGGCACATTAGGAAAAATAACATTTAGTGCAATACATCTCTGAGTCTGAACCAAGAATACATCAACAAAGAGACTCTAGATGGCCTCTAGCATCAAACCAAATCATGCTACAGCCTATAATAAATACCTACATATCATCAAAATCATTGCCTATATCAAGATCCTCGTATATCACCCTCTAAGCATTAAAACAAGATAGAAAAAGCTTAACATGTCAAATCGAGATTTTGTTTGAGTGATGGGTACATACTAGGGTCATGATAGAGGAGTTCAACAATCAATGCCACTAACATTAAGGTACATAGAGGGCTTGGTGCTCCTAATTAAATGTTGGTTCCATACCCTCGTACACAATAGAATCAAATCGAAACATCGCAATCCCCCCAATCCGGAAATCCTAAAAACTGTTAAGTCTGCTAAATTTTGAGTAGGATCTAAAATGTGACTTTCTCCATATGAAATCCAATGAGGTTGGAACCACTCTCAAACATCCTGAAACAATTGGTAATGTTAAAAGTTTAAGTAGGACCCTGGTGTTCAGTATTAGGCTGCATTGTACAAAACCGACCGGCTTTGTACTGAACCAACCTTTTCCGATTTTGTGCTACAACTAAGACCAGTTTAGGTATCAAAATGATCAGCCTGGCCAATTCCACCAGTTCCAACATGCAATGTTACACCCACAACCACTTTGAAATAAAGCAGTGGAAATGCAGAATCTTCTTCTTTTTATGACTAGAGGAATCAGCAACTAGGCCAGTTCATACCCGCGTGACACAAGGACAATTCCGACTACTACCACTATAACCTCTAGGTGCCTGCGTACACCCTTTCCACAAACACAAGAAATCAGGAGGGTTTGAATCTTGAATCTCTTGGAACATAACAGTACATTATCACGACAACCACCGATCAAATTGGCCCCCGAAGGCTATGGAAATGGAAAATCATTGGTCCAAATCAAAATCCCCACATTTTCACCTTTTTAGAATTCAATATGTTCCAAATTTTGGGATCCATTTCCTGTCTTCATGGATGCAGAACAAATTGTGGATTTGCCAAGGTTTAGTGTGGAATGGTTTTGAAACTAAATAGACACCAACTCAGTGGACACCCTTATAGATTTTCCATGAGATTCTGCAACTGTTATGATGAACAATCTGAAACTAATTTCTTTTCACCAATACACATAATTTCTCTACTCTAGATAAGCAGTAGAATAAAACACAGAGAAATAGAAATACAGTCACACAATAACACAATAATTTTCTTAGGAAACCCAACTGGGAAAACCCAATTCTTGTAGTAGAATCTATTGATTGAGTTCACGCAATAGATATCTTTACAAGACAATATTGTTTCACTATAAAATAAACTTGTTCTCACTGCTAATGCTTAGCTTGAAACACCCTGCAAGCAACCCGACCCAGCTCCTATTTCCTTGCGCAATCTCTACCCCCAATTTCTATCACATGAAATCTCCTATTTTCTAGCACAATAATGGCCCCTATTATTTAGGAATTTCTGCCTAAATCCTAGTGCAGACTTGCAATAGAAATATCTCTCCATCTCAATGTATGGCTTCTCCAAAGTAAGCTCTCTCTACAACAAGCTCTCCTCACACAAACTTGTGCAAACAATAATGATACAAAGATGTGCCTTCGTCCTCCTTTTAAGCAATTCAATCATGCTATATCTGGCAAGTGCGAATTTAGAACACGTGGAGTTCGACTTGTTAACTGAATCAATTGCTAGTGTAACACATCCTTGCTTCAATCAAGATTGACGCTCTCCAACTCATCCTCTTCTAAATTAGAATTGGCAATTGGAAGTCTTCTTAACTATCCCTCCAATTCTGCACATGAATTAACTTTCTAGATGAACTCGTCCTATCGCCACAAAATCGTCCATGCTAAAGGAAAGATTGATCGTGGTCTTTCTTGACTAAGGCATGAGTCAAGAAGACCTTCTCTTGCTACTATTTTCAACACTCCCTCTTAGCGAGGAAGGGATTTTGTACAACTCCCAACTCATCTTTGAAATGGACAAAACTGCTTCTTGCTAATCCAACTTTGGGCATGAATTAACTTGTTCCATGAACTCATCCTATTACCACAAACTCATCCATGCTAAAGGAAAGACTGACCGTGGTCTTTCTTGACTAAGGCACGAGTCAAGAAGACCTTCTCTCACTACTATTTTCAACACTCCCACTAAGCGAAGAAGGGATTATGTACAACTCCCAACTTATCTCTAGAATGGACAAAATTGTTTCTTGCCAATGCCTTGGTCAAGATTTCTATTGTCTGCTCCTTTGTTGGAATGTATCTCTTTCAGCACACAATCTCTGAGATGATGATACTTGATCTCGATATGCTTTGAGTGATCATGAAACACTGGATTCTCAGAGAGCTGGATGCAACTCTGATTATCACAGTGTATCACAATAAGCTCCATCCTCTCTCTGAAAAGTCCCAGAAGTTACTTCCTCATCCAAATAGCTTTGCACGCGACCAAATTAGTATCCATGTACTCGGCCTCTGTTGAACTGAGTGCAACTGATCTATGCTTCTTGTTGTACCAGGAAACAATCGTTGACCCAATGTTGAAGACGCAACCTGAAGTACTCTTGCAAACTGTGGAGCACCCTGCCCAATCTGCATTTGTGAAGCCCTCAAGCCTCACTCCATCAACCTATCTGTACCATAATCCATAATTTGTTGTGCCTCTGAGATACCTCAAAACATGCTTCACAACAACCCAATGAACTTTGGTCGGCTCCATCATGAACTAACTCAGTTGGTTCACTGCAAAACAAATATCAGGTCATGTGTTGACCAAATACATCAACGACCCAATGAGTTGCCTGTATATATTGTAGCATCTACTCGCTCTGCTCTATTAACATCCACCTTCCTCTAGTTTGTGACTAGAGGCATGGCCATGGGCTTGCAATCCTGCATATTAAATCTCCTGAGAATCTCTTGCGTGTAGTTGCCCTATCCCAATAAGATCTCACCATCACCCTACCAAACCTCAAATCCAAGGAAACAGTGTAGAAGCCCTATATCCTTCATCTCAAACTCCCTTACAAGGTTTTCCTTGCAATCCTGGATTAGGTTGTCCTCTCCAGTCAATATAAGGTCGTCAATGAGCAGAGGCCCTCCAACCACAATGTAGTACAGTTTGAGATCCACCTCACTCTTAGTGAAGCCCAATCCTCGAAGGTAGTTGTCAATACGAGTGTATTGTGCTGTTGATGCCTGCTTGAGCCCATAAAGAGATCTCTTCAACCTGCAAACATGTATGTGTGTCTCTGTTGGATTGCTTAAACCCCTCTGGCTACTCCAAATCAATCTCCTCTTCAACCACTCCATTGAGGAATGTTGTCTTCACATCCATCTAGTGGTTCTTCCAGTGCATTTGTGTTGTAAGTTCCAGAATTGTCCTAATGGATGAATATCGTGCTACTGGGGCAAACGTCTCTTCATAGTATATGCCCTCAACCTATGAGAAGCCCTTGGCCACAACCATGGCCTTGTACTTCTCCACACTCCCATCTGCTCCATGCTTCACCTTGTACACCCCTCTCGAACCAACTACTGATTTTCCCTGAAAGTGGTGGCATAATCTCCCAAACATCGTTCATGATGGAGGAATATTCCTCCACCATGGCATCTCGCCAAACCCGCTAAGAGGCTACCTCATCATAACAAGAAGGCTCTATGTCCAACAAATCTGTCATCAATGCCATATATCCGATGCACCTCTGTGGCTACTTGCTCTGCCTAACATGGTGCTAGGAGTCTCAACCTACTCCTAGGCCTCCTGAATCAACTTCTCATCCCACTTTGCTCTCTTCCTCCATGTGTTGGCCTACTCTCTTCTTAGTCTCTCCCCATCATCATATTGTTGTGCATTCTGTTGTGCAACCCTCTTGCCACCTAGTTAAAACTTGAGACTCAAACTATGATCCTAGTTGAGGCTCCTCCTTGGGAGCGAGTAGCTCCTCCTCAAGTACTCCTACCTGCTCTCGCTCTAAGGACTCCCTCAGAGCTTTGTCCTCCTTAAACCTCATGTTTTGCGGCTCGCCTGATAACTGTCTTTTTAAGTGATGGAATATCACCCTATACACTTGAGATGCCTCATTGTAGCCCACGAAGATGCCCTTCTCTGTTGTGGGCTCTAGTTTCTTCCTGCTACCTTTGGACACATGGCAATAAACTTTTGTGCCAAAGATACAGAAGTCTGAAACATCATGCTTCTTGCCTGTGAAAGCCTCCTCTGGCGTAACTCGTCCAAGCACCCTGTGTGGACTCATGTTCTGCATAAACACTGCATGTTCTACATAAATACTGCAGTGTTGCATGCCTCTGCCCACAAGAACATAGGCAGTCCCTGTTCATGCAACATGGCCTTGGCTGCTCCAACAATATTGTGGTTCTTCCTCTCAGCCACCTCATTCTGCTAAGGGTTGCGGGTCGTTATTAGCTCTCTCTTAATGCCCTCTTTCGCACACAACTCCTTGAAGGCATTGGAGACATTCTCTGCCATTGTCACTCCTCACTGTTGTGATCTTCTTCCTAGATTGGTTTTCTTCCAAGGCCTTAAACTCCAAAACTTAGCTAAGACCACATCATTTTTCTTCATAAAAAACATCCAAGTCTTCCAAGAATAATAATCAATGAAAGTAACATAATACTTGTGTTTCATAAGTGATGGAGAAGAGAAGGGTCCACATACATCTGAATGCACTAGTTCCAAAACCCCTCTACCTCTATTGTCTCGGCCCCAGACAAATGACTTGGCATACTTGCCGAGCATGCACCCCTTGCACACTCTAGTCTTGTGAAGATTGATTAGGCCATTGTAGACATTGATGTGCCCATTGTCCAAGATTTCCTGAAAAGGAAAGTCAATAGACATCACATCAACTCAGGGGCAATCTCATAATTTCTCTCAAGACCAAATGAAGGCCCAGAAGGACCAATGCCATGGTGAGAGAATTTCAAATCGGTTGTAATGTTTTCTTATGATTGCAGCCATATCCACAAAGGTCCATTAAAGAAAAGGTAGGGCAAAAAATGTGCCTAAAAATAGTCCTTTTGCATCATTGGTCAGTGATCATCTTAGTGAAGAAGGAAAGCTTGTTCCACATGTGCACAGATTACCAAAAATTGAACGAGACTATTATGAATCAGCACCCTATCCCATGCAACGATGACTTATCAGAATAATTGCATGGGGCAGCCATGTTCACAAAGATTAGTTTATAGTATCATGAAATCAGCATAAGGAAAGCTAGCAGTACAACACTTCCTTTAAGGCTCATCATGACCACTTCAAGTTCAAGGTAAAGCCTTTTGGGTCACAAAATTCCCAGCTACCTTCCAAGGTACCATGAATCAAATATTTCCATTATATGTAAGGAAGTTTGTGCTCATATTCTTTGATGATATTTTATATCCAGGAAGAATACGCAAGAACATCAACATCATTTATGGATTATTTTAAATTCTTGTGAAAGAATTCACATTTTGCTAAAGAATCTAAGTCTGACTTTCCAAAAAGAGAATTTGTGTATTCAGGGCACATTATCAGCAAAGGAGTTGCGAAAGAACAGTCTGCTAAGATTTGTTAAATTTGGACAACTAGGTCCAAACTCCATGTTCTGATGCTCAGATTAAGAGGCTAATATTTTTGTTGGATTCCTCTTTCTGAGAGGTGTAAAATCCATATAAAAATAGTCTTAATCCGATGAGCAGAACTTATATTTTGAATTTATTATTCTTAATAAATTATATGTGCAAAGGTCAGCCAGTTTTGTAATGTAGGCTCACATGCCCAACAGATGTGTCACACACCCTCATTGATGGATATATATATATAAAGGAAAAGTTGGAGAGAATTTGATCACAAAAAAACAACTCACATCTTCCTCTCTCATCCTAAAAAGTATGAGCTACCTGGAGGACGAATTTCAGCCACACGTGGGAAGGACGAAAAGGATTTTTCTGCTGTTAGGGTTTCGCAGAAGTTTGACCAGCGTTGACTTTGGTCAACGCTTGGTCCAAACAAGCTGAAAACTTGTGGGAGGTTCGATTTTTGAAGGCCATACTACCTGGCACAAAAATCGAGGTCAAAGGGTTGACCGTTTTGCTGCTGCGTTGAATTTTAGCTTGCTGCCCCTGCGTTGACTTTTCAGGACAGCGTTGACTTTTGTAGAACTGACTTGGGTTGACTCATCTACTGGTTGGAGGGTTGTTGTGACACATGCTGGGCTGGCTGACCAAAGGAGACTTTGCTGGTTAAAGCATCCTGTTGACCGCCGAAACAAACACATACATTTTTCTTGTTTCTGATTTGTCTTTTGTAAGATCTGCTTATATGTTCTATCTGCATTTTGCTTATCTACTTGTATGATTGCTGTGAGAAAAGTGAAATTGCTCTTAGCATAGAACATCTACAAAACTTTACATGGTATCAGAGCTGAGGTGAAGACAAACTCTATCTATAGCAATCATCATCGAAGGAAATGGATTCCTCTAAGCTTGAATTCAGGGAGAATGACAAGCTGACTGGAAGTGATGACTTCCATGCCTGGAAGATGTTATTAGATCTCAAATTAGAAGATCATGATCTCCTAGATCATGTGACAGGGAAGATTCAAGAACCTCCATCAAATGCCTCTGCTGCTGTTAAACACAAGTATAAGAAGGGAGAAATCAGAGCAAAACTGCTGATCAGGGAATCCATAAATAAGAGTCTGGTTGCCTACATAGCTGAACTAGGCACATCCAAGGAGATGTATGACAAACTGATACTTATGTTCCGAGTAAACAATGTGAACCAAGTGCTATTCCTCAAGAACAAGTTGAAGAATATGAAGAAGGGCCGAGACAAGTCTATTCAAACTTTCTTTATGAAGTTGACCGAAACCCGGAACAATCTGCTAGCTATTGGGGAGACAATAGCTGATCGTGAGATGGTTCTCACCGCACTTGGAGGACTTCCATATGAATGGCAAGTATTCACAACTACCATTCTCAACAATAATACCATCCCTAACTTTGATGAGCTTCTGTCTAGATGTATGCAAGAAGAAACAAGGATGAAGGAATTTGATAATGAAAGAAATGCTGCCTATGTTGCTCATTCCCAAAAGAAGAACTCTGGTGGTTCCAAGGACAAAGGAAGGACTAAGACTCAAAAGAAGAAGGGTAAATGTTTCACCTGCCATAGGACTGGACACTATGCTAGAGAATGCCCCTTCCAGAAGAATTCTCCCGATAGTGACGACAACAACAACAACCGAAGGAATGGGAATCAAAGAAATGACAAATCCAAAGGAAAGAGGAAGGCTCACTTTGAAGGAAACCATCCACCTTCTAAAAGGACCAGAAATACCAGGTATGAGGAGTCTAATGTTGTTGATAAAAGAAATGAGTATATTCTAATATCTGCTCTCTCAGCTGCATCTCCGCCCGACACTATGGATGTCTGGCTAATCAATAGTGGTGCCTCAAGACACATCACCGGATTCAAGGAAGCACTTTCTGACATGGTTGAAAGGGATACTAATCTAGAAATTACCCTTGGGGATAATGCCACTTATCCTGTGAAAGGGACCGGGACTGTGACCCTCCACTTGTCTCAAGGACAAGTCCTCCATCTACAAGATGTACTCTATGTACCCAAATTGAAGAAGAACCTTGTGTCTGTATCTGCCATGGAAGACAAAGGATTCAATGTAACTTTCTCTGATGGAAAGGTACTCATGTGGAAGAAGAGCTTCAAGGAAGCTATCTCAATTGGTTTTAGAGTTGGTACACTCTACCAGGTTGGAGGGAGTCCGTTGGGAGCTATGACTTGTGATACTATCCGTCAAACCGAACTATGGCACCGAAGATTTGGACACCTTCATTACAAGGCTCTTCCCGAAGCAAGGAAGGTGGTGACAGGGATGCCTGATTTTGGAAATAATCATAAAGGTGTATGTAAGGGCTGTGCTGAAGGAAAACATACAAGGGGACCTTTCCCCTCAAGTGTCACAAAGACATCTGAGATATTGCAACTGGTCCATTCTGATCTTTCCGGTATGTTGCCTGTAACATCCCTGGGGGGATGTTCTTACTATATGACATTTACTGATGACTTCTCTCGCAAAACCTGGATATACTTCTTGAAGAAGAAGGATGAGGCTTTCATGTGGTTCCGTACCTTCAAAGCCTTGGTGGAAAATATGACCGGAAAGAAGATCAAGATTTTGAGGACTGACAATGGCACTGAATATGAGTCAAATGAGTTCAAAGACTTTTGCAGAGAAGCTGGCATTAAGAGGGAGACTACCACTGCATATACTCCTGAGCAGAATGGTGTTGCTGAACGCAAGAATAGGACTATTGTGGAAGCTGCCCGTGCCATGCTATGTGACCAGGGTCTTCCAAAGTTTCTATGGGGAGAAGCTGCAAATACTGCTGTGTACATTCAAAACCGATGCCCTCATTCCGCTTTGGACTCCAAAACTCCCGAAGAGGTTTTCTCTGGTAAGAAACCTGATGTCTCACATTTTAGAATTTTTGGATGTCCTGTCTATTTTCATGTGCCGAAAGAAAAGAGAAGTAAGCTGGATGCTACTGGGAAGAAAGGAATGTTTGTGGGCTACAGTGAGACTTCTAAGGCATATAGAGTCTATGTACCTGGTCAAAGGGAAGTAGAGATAAGCCATGATGTCACTTTTGACGAAGATGCTTCCTTGAAGAAAGTAGTAGATCTTCCTAGATCTGAAGAAAACCATGAAGAAAGACCTGGAAATCTGGAAGAACCCCAGGATGAGACTATGCCTGATGTTGAAGAGCCAATGGACCCTATTGATCCTTCCCCTTCTCTAGGAAAGAGGCCATCATGGCTCAGGGACACCCTCGAAGATGCTGAGGGTCATGCTGCCCCAAGGGGAACATTCCGAGAAAGCAAGAAGCCGTGTAGATACCAAGGGTATCTAGCTGCCATGAGTACTATTATACAATCTGAACCTGGATCTTTTGAAGAAGCCATCAAGCATCAAGTCTGGAAGGATGCTATGCATGAAGAATATGAGGCTATTATGAAGAATGATGTCTGGGATGTGGTCCCGAGACCGAAGGACAAATCTGTTGTCACCGCTAAATGGCTCTACAAGATTAAACATGGATCTGATGGGAGTGCTGAAAAGTTTAAGGCAAGATTTGTTGCCCGTGGCTTCTCTCAAAAGGAAGGAATTGACTATGACGATATATTTGCACCTGTGGCTCAATATACCACCATCCGATCCATCATAGCCCTTGCTGCTACGCAAGGATGGAGTCTTCATCAGATGGATGTCAAGACTGCTTTTCTGCATGGTGCAATAAAGGAAGAGGTGTATGTAGAACAACCTCTGGGATTTGAAGTTCAAGATCGAGACATTTATGTCTACAGGTTGAAGAAAGCCCTCTATGGGTTAAAGCAAGCACCCAGAGCTTGGTATGAGAGGATGGATAGTTACTTGATGAAGCTGGGCTTCACTCGAAGCAATGCTGATCCAAACCTTTACTTTAAGGTTGAGGAAGGAAAGCCTCTCATTCTAGTGCTGTATGTGGACGACCTCTTCCTGACAGGTGATGACCCTCTCATTCATCAATGTAAGAGGAAGCTTGCTGCTGAGTTCGAGATGAAAGACCTAGGACTGATGCACTATTTCCTAGGCCTGGAGGTCTGGCAGAGACCTGGAGAGATTTTCCTTTCTCAAGGAAAGTATATTGTGAAGCTTCTGGAAAGATTTGGGATGGTGGACTGTAAGTCCGTGTCGACACCAATGGAACTCAACTTTAAGAAGTTGAGTGGCAGCGCTGCAGGGCCTATCTTGGCCAATCCTACTGAGTATCGTCAACTCATAGGAGCTTTGATGTTCTTAGTGAACACCCGTCCGGACATATGTTTTGTAGTGAATACTTTGAGTCAACAGATGGTTGAGCCTCATCATTTTCACTGGGTTGGTGCCAAGAATCTTTTGAGATATCTTCGAGGCACGATAAACCATGGGCTGAGATACACTGCCGGGAGTGTGATACTCCGGGGATATACTGATGCCGATTGGGCTGGCAGTGTGGTGGATCGTAAGAGCACATCTGGATGCTGTTTCAATCTTGGTTCTGCTTCGATCTCATGGATGAGCAGGAAGCAGAAGTCGGTGGCTTTGAGCACCGTGGAGGCCGAATACATTGCTGCTAGTATGGCCTGTTGTGAAGCAGTTTGGTTGAGGAAGCTCTTTAGTGAGCTGTTCCAACATGTGCTAGATACCACTGTAATACTCTGTGATAATCAGAGTGGGATTCGTATGACTGAGAATCCTGTGTTCCACGACCGATCCAAGCATATTGATATCAGGTACCACTTTATCCGGGATATGGTACAGCGAGGCACCGTAAGGCTCGATCATATAGGAACTGATGAGCAGGTCGCGGATATTCTCACTAAGCCCCTGGGGAAGGTCAAGTTCCTAACCTTCCGTGAGAGTCTTGGTGTCGTGGAAAGACCCTATGATGTGGGTCCTGTTGGACAATGAGCTCTGGGAGCTCTGGGGGGCTTTGGGGATAGCTTCTCGGAGCTATAAGCACTCATAATGCTTCTGCCCCACCCTTGTGATTATTGAGCTGGTTCGCCACTCATTTAATCTGTGCTCCGTATGCATCCTACCCATTGAGTTCAGGGCTCATGGGAAGTACCTCTCATTTGGCCAATGAGGTGTGGAAAAGCTAGAGACTATTAGCAAAGACTGATGGACGCATCAGAGATTGCCGTACTCTCTATCTAGGATGCATGGTCCAACCACTTGATCTGGGATCAAGATTTGTGAGGTCTGGGACCTCTGGACTGATTATGTCAGTCGGGGAATGATGTCTTTGTGACTGACCCACTTCTGTTCTCAAATAAAGAAGCCAGCAAAGCAAGTTTCGGCGGGATGACTCACGATGTTAATTGCACTAATAGATGGAGTTCTCCCTAGTTGAGAGGGAGTGTTAAATTTGGACAACTAGGTCCAAACTCCATGTTCTGATGCTCAGATTAAGAGGCTAATATTTTTGTTGGATTCCTCTTTCTGAGAGGTGTAAAATCCATATAAAAATAGTCTTAATCCGATGAGCAGAACTTATATTTTGAATTTATTATTCTTAATAAATTATATGTGCAAAGGTCAGCCAGTTTTGTAATGTAGGCTCACATGCCCAACAGATGTGTCACACACCCTCATTGATGGATATATATATATAAAGGAAAAGTTGGAGAGAATTTGATCACAAAAAAACAACTCACATCTTCCTCTCTCATCCTAAAAAGTACGAGCTACCTGGAGGACGAATTTCAGCCACACGTGGGAAGGACGAAAAGGATTTTTCTGCTGTTAGGGTTTCGCAGAAGTTTGACCAGCGTTGACTTTGGTCAACGCTTGGTCCAAACAAGCTGAAAACTTGTGGGAGGTTCGATTTTTGAAGGCCATACTACCTGGCACAAAAATCGAGGTCAAAGGGTTGACCGTTTTGCTGCTGCGTTGAATTTTAGCTTGCTGCCCCTGCGTTGACTTTTCAGGACAGCGTTGACTTTTGTAGAACTGACTTGGGTTGACTCATCTACTGGTTGGAGGGTTGTTGTGACACATGCTGGGCTGGCTGACCAAAGGAGACTTTGCTGGTTAAAGCATCCTGTTGACCGCCGAAACAAACACATACATTTTTCTTGTTTCTGATTTGTCTTTTGTAAGATCTGCTTATATGTTCTATCTGCATTTTGCTTATCTACTTGTATGATTGCTGTGAGAAAAGTGAAATTGCTCTTAGCATAGAACATCTACAAAACTTTACAAGATTCAACCCATTCTTGATTTGCCAAAACATCTAAAAATGTAACTCAGTTAATACGATGCATCAATTTATGCAATTTCAACAGTTAGTTTTTTAAAAGGTTCAAAGAACTTATAGCCCCACTTATTTATCTAACAAAAAAGACCAGTTCCATGAACACATTTCATGAAAAAGGTAACAATATCCTAAATATCCTACCCAGTTTTAGCACTTACAGATAATTTGCAACTTTTTTCATAGAATATGATGCTTCAAGAACCAACATTGGGTCAGTCCTTGTGCAGAATCAACAGACTGTCACCCTTGAAAGCATGAAGCTAACAGGAAAATTAAAACCCGAGTATTTATGATAAGAAAATGTTTTCAATTGGGTTTATCTCAGGTAGTTGGGAGGAACTAAATCCAGTTCAAAGGATGCTTCCGATTGAACACGCTCAAGCATGATCTTCTAAGCCTTTGATAAGCCTTCCTATATCTAAGTAGTGAATCTTAAAATACTAATCTTCTCTTGGGATAGTATTCTTATCTTCTCTGACCTAACCTTCCTATCTTCTCCAGAATAACATCTTCGCTTGCTTGTCTATATTAGGGTTCTTATCTTTTTCAAAATCAGCATTCTTATCTTCTCCAAAATGATATTTTACATTATCTCTTCTAGGACTATTGTTAGAATTGTTCTTATCTTATCCTATGGTTATCTTGCCTAATTTTAGAGGGACAAGAATCTTTTAAACATGCTAATAACAAGGTTTAGAGCAATTTTGGGGAAGAATCCGTTCAATAGGTGAAAGAGATGGGTTCTAGAATGTCAGATTTATGCTTTTAGATTTTAATCTAGATTTTAGAATGTCAGATTTATGCTTTTAGCAATATTTTTTTTCAATTTCAGTTTTCTTCATAATTTCCGGTTAGCAGTTTCTTACCACAACACATTTATAGCTGATTTGTTTGCTGTAACTGTTTGGGTTCATAACACTGTGTGGGCACTGGGCTTGCAATGTTTCACAGCTTTGCCACAATAAAGAAGAGATGGGTTTCATCTTTCCATAGATCAAAAAAACAGTTTATTCTCACCAAAAAACCATTACAACCTTTTTTGGTTGACAAAATGTGGACAACCAGAATCCATAACTCAATATGTTGCTTGTTTCTTATGTTCAGGAGTGTGTTTTGATTTCATTTTGTTTTCATGCTATTTTTCCATCACAGCTGTTAGATTCTTAACACTTATTTTCCCATTTCCGTGGTCATGGAATATGGTATACTAAATGAAACCAGAAGTGACACCATGCCATCCATCCTCATTATAAAATCATTATAAATTTTCATATATAATATAATCATTCTCAATCAGGCCCAAAAAAACGAATTGGATTCTTCTTTTGGGAAATTGGTTATCTACTTTGTGATTTGTAAACTATTGAGCTTGAGGCACAACTTAATTGGCATAACGGTGTTTATGACACTATAAAAATAATGGAATCCTATTTGTATCGTGTTGATCAATAATTTGTACTATGTACCATATACCAAGCCAGTAGCTTGTGTAATGGCTTTTGGACTCTAGAGGCCATTTGGAGCCTCATTGATTATGTATTTTATTGCTAATATGTATTGCAATCAGTGTCATTTTCATATATTCACCCTTACATGGTATATATATAAGCAGACTCTGCATATTTTGTCACTAATGCTTTGGTATCTAAAAAATATGTGTTTTCATTAAAATTATCTATTTTTTAGTATGCCGAGTCATTGAAATCATATCATTCCAAGTTTGAGTTGACCCTCGACCAATTCCTGATCTAAGTCCGAGGTTCTCCAAACCAAGGTAGTTAATAGAAGTCTAGAGCAATATAGAAGCTATGTGGCAGATCTGCAATCATCTTGGCCAGGCCAGAGTGACTACATCTGGGTAAGTATTGGTACAACATCACTTACCATACCAGTATCCCTTCAAAGGCCCTGTATGGTTGGAATCCTCCTAAATTGATTGATTGGACCATTGAAGACACTCGTGTACTCATTCTATAAGATTTCCCAAAGGAAAATCAGCAGAGATTGCATCAATTCAAGAAGAATCTCGAAACTTCTCAGGATTCAATGAAGGCCCGGCAAAACCAGCACCACATTGAAAGAGAAGTTGGTGATTAGATTTTATTAAGATTGCAACATATCTTAGGGGGTTCCTTGAAGGGAAGGAAGAACAAAAAATTGCATCGAAGTACTACAGACCCTATAAAGTAAGACAAGTTGCATATGAGTCGCGTAACAGGCAACTCCTGTCCATACATTCCATGTTTCATGTCTCAATAAAGTTGATATCACAGGGTCCTAATCCATTGTTGCTGACATCAGCATTGGGATAAAATCAGCCAGGGCGGGGAAAAGCAATAAAAATCAAGAAAATATCAGTAAAAATCAACTAAAAAAATACAAGAGTCCAAAAAGTTTAAAGAACGAAGAAAAAAAAACCCAAAAACAAAACAAAACAAAATTCTTAAATCGCACCATCCGCAATCTGGTATTTTTCCAACGGTCACACAATTTTTTTGTGATATTCACGATAAAATTGCAACTTTTTCAGCATTGAAAAATACCAATTTTGACAGCCGATTTTTTTAGCTGGGCTGACAAGTCTCGAGATCATGATATTGTCAAAAGAGCTTGTTGCCACACAGAATGTCTAGGCACCGCGACAACTGCTCAAATCAGGGTTGTCACCCTTATCCCCAATCTCTCCGTTTAAGCTGTTTAATCCTACGGAAATAGAATGAAAGAACTAGTTGGGAACCAACCAGTTTGGGAGACAGGTTAAACAGAGAGGTTAGGGTTGTCACCCTTATCCCCAGTCTCTCCGTTTAAGCTGTTTAATCCTACAGAAATAGAATGAAAGAACTAGTTGGGAACCAACCAGTTTGGGAGACAGGTTAAACAGAGAGGTTGGGGATCAGGGTGACAGCCCCAATCTGGGTTGTTGTCACAGTGCCTAGACACTGTGCCACAACAGAGCTTACCCACTGAAAATATCTACCAGCAGAAAAGAAGACATGGGAAGGTCTAGATATCCTACAACATCCAGTTCTACCTTTGCTTTGGAGGAAAGCAATTTAAGGACGCGGCATTGTTACAATTACTTAGGGAAAAGAAACTAATTCAAGTTCGAAGGATACTTCCAGTAATATATGCTCAAGCGTGATCTTCTAAGTAAGATACTTCTAGTAATATATGCTCAAGCGTGATCTTCTAAGGCTTTGATAAGCTTTCACAGATCTAACTAGTGAATCTTAAAATACTACCAATCTTCTCTTGGGATAGTATTCTTATCTTCTCTAACTTAGCCTTCTTATATTACCCGAAATAATATCTTACCTCATCTGTACCTAAAACTTGAGTCCACGAGAACCGAAAAAAGCATTTCCCGAGAAGCATTGACCTCTTCCTAAAACCCTGAGCCCTGTGACCACATCGACTGAACAAAAAGCATTCTCCGATTTGGTTTGACCTCTTTGTTAAACCCTAGGGCCTAAAGCTTAAACCCCAAAACGGAAATTCTCACAGTATTCTTCGCAACCATCCAATTTAAATTTTCAATTTCCAAGATTTGACATGCAGTTTACGCGGACACACTCCGCCCAACAAAAATAAACCATATCAAAGCAGAAGCCAAACGGCTTAAAGAATGAGACTTACCTTTAACGTGTAGACTTTCTCTCCATTTTCATTGATATAAAACATGAGATACATTGCTGCTGGTGCGGGGTCTTCAGAATCACTCCAAATGTGTGTTTGTATGACTGTGTAAATTACAACAAGAACTAAATATTGTGCCAAAATCACCAAGTACCGGAAGAGTAAAAAAACTATTGTGAACCTCAAAGCCAAGAAGAGACTGCTCGATATTACCCGCAAACTGCACTTCTTCCTTCTCGGATGTTGTTCCTACTGTAGAAATAATGAAGCGCCAAGCAGTAGTACTTCGTATATTTATATGTGAGTGGGATTTATATGTAACGTGGGGGTCGATGCTGAATGATGTTAGGGTTGACGCTAGGTATTTCTAAACCAAGTGAAAAATGTCTCATTGCCTATCTATTAAATGAAATGATACCTATCTATTGTTTTAAATGAAATGAAATGATATTATAATATTTTTTAAAAATATTAATAATTACGCCGTAAGGTGTTTTTCTTTGAGATGAACTCATCTAACTGCTATCGTGTACACTTTTGCAGTGTTTGATGAGATGTTAGACAATCAAAACAATATTGGGCGTTAGATCGCCATCAACTCCTCCTACTTAATCGTAAATTAACTCTGTATTCCTTTGCTTTTTAACTTCTTCTTCAAACGTCTGGGTTCCTTTTCTTCAACAATAAATTCATCTGAACCAGCTCCTCTGTTAGATCAACACCGGCTTCAACAAGCAAATTCGCTATACTTGGAACCTAGACCTTGGTTAACTGTGTGAAGTGGAGTCTAGGGTGATGGTATTCTACGAAAGACCCCAGCCTTTCCGAGTTATCCCCCTCTTTTAAAATATTCAACAAGTGATTAACTCCTCATCACGGTTTGTTATCGTTTCCCTTTCCAAGTTATCCTTCTCTCTTTTAAAATATTCAACAAGTGATTAACTCCTCATCAGGGTTTGTTTTCATTTGCCTTTCTCGGTTATCCTTCTCTCTTTTAAGTGAATATTTGAATATATGTTTAGCGAATGACACGTTTCTTATGGCTCTTTTGATAATAAAAAAATGAATTTTAATGCCCACGTATAATCTTAAGGCTAGCTCCATACAAGAGCAAGTTCATCTGTGACACTCATAAAGAGAATTAGAATGGAACAATTTTTCCTTCATGCAAACTCAGTGTAAAGATCATTCCTATTTGAAGATTTTTATTATGGGATATAAATTGATGAAAGGTTAATTGTATTAAAATATTTTATTTCTTTATTTTTTAGTGTTATATATTAGTAATATTTCAGCGTTTTTATTTTTTATATCAATTTGATCCCGTATAAGTATATTGGATTTTTTATTATTTTATTTTTTTATTTTTTAGTGTTATAAATTAGTAATATTTTAGTGTTTTCATTTTTTATATCAATTTGATCCAATATATGTATATTGGATTTTTTTTTCTTCTTTTTGTTGTTGTTGTTATTGAAAAATTACATTATAGTTTCATTTTTTTTAATCCAGTAATAAAAGGACTACAAATTTTGGTTTATCAATTAAAGATACTAATAAATCTAATTAAAGAATATATTTATTCTTATAGGATTGGGGATGAAAATTTCAAGACTTTTGAGTTGAGGAGGAAATATATTTCTTAATTTTCTTGGAGGGAGACATTAATTCTCTTTAGGCCCCTTTTTCTTACCTCAATCATTTAGAGAGATTTTTGGAAGACTACATTTTCTTTTTATATTTTAGCTCTACTATTATTTAGTTATTTTATCATTATGTAAAAAATTTTAAAAAATATTAAAATATATTATTATTATTATTTGTCACTTTAATTTTTATTCATTCTTTAACAATATTATTGTATTCATTTTTTTAGATTTTGGTTTTATTATAGTATACAACTTCAGAACGAAACACCTAGGTAAGGTACAAGGTACTTGACTAAAGATTAATTTAGTGTTTCTATTTTTGATATTAGTTTTATTAAGTATAAGTATATTAGACTATTAAATCTAATTAAAGATCGACAATAACAATGATTACATTTATGAATATACTTATTCTCTTAGGATTAGGGATGAAAATTTCAAGATTTTTTGAATTGAGGAGGAAATATTTTTCTTGATCTTTTTGGAGGGAGACATTAATTCTTTTTAGGCCCTTTTTTCTTACCTCAATCCTTTTGAGAGATTTTTGAAAGACTACATTTTCTTTTTATATTTTAGCTATACTATTATTTAGTAATTTTATCATTATGTAAAGTTTTGTTAAAATTTTTTTTAATATTTTTTTAATTTTTTTTTTCTAATTTAGGCTAATTCTATTAAAATAAGAAAACTAGCATACACAGAGGTCGAAGCATGTACTTAGCTATGCCAGAAGAGAGGCATCAACCAGCAAAAAAGCTAGAATTGAACTGCCCCGAAGGGAAACCAGTTCTTAACCTAGGGTTTCCAAAAATATATTTTTGCTACCCATGCAGGGGAAACCAGAGAGCCTCATTGCTTTTGTTCGGTCCTCACCCATTGCTCTGTGTTCCTTTGTTGCAGCAATTCGAGCGCCAATCTCAGAGTCTTGGGCCTCCAGATTTTGCTTCTCCTCATGAAAACTGATGGTAATGGTTGCAGTGATGAGGGGCTGGTTCAAGGCAGAGCGAAAGGTGAATTGAGCACTCTGGGTTTGGTAGAGGAGCTGGCGGAGTGTTGTTGGGAGAAGGGCCGGAGGTGGAGGGAGGCGTCGCAGAGGGCCCCGAATGGAAGCGTCCTCTGCCACTGCGAGTGTTGGGGTAGCGGCTTGCGTGATGCTCAGCCAGGGAGGAAGTAGTCTCCGAATTCGGCGAGTGCCTGGAGCGGGACAGGCTACCTCTGTTTCCACCTCTGCGACTGCGCATCCTATGGCGCACCATTCTTTCGGCACTGGAAGGCGGGTTGTGGTCTGAATTAGGCTCAGAGGGATGTAGCGGAGCTAACAGGAAAATCAATAGAAGGATAAGATGCCAGGGCTGAGGGGAAATGAATTTGCAGATTCAAGCTGTGGGTAAAATGGATGCCCGAACCCAAGTCGATGCAGCAATAAAGATGGCATCATCTACCAATGTTGTGCGGGAGCTGGGCGCCCCCACTGCATGAGGGCAGAGGCTTTGCAGGGGCTGAGGTTGCAGAGGAGGAATTGCAAGAGCGACAGAGGTATTTTCCCAAGAGCCCATCGTTGCTGTGAGCCGAGGTTGAGGACGGTTATCAGGGTGGCGGCAGTATTCATTCAAGGTGCATTCACGGCTGTAGTTAATGCCTTCTTTGAATTTTTGTGCCGCCTTATGGGAGGCCATGTGCATTCTCCACCCACCAACCCAGTGGGCAGCCACCTCAGCTACCACCATTTCCACCCGCATCCGGGGAATTTTATTTTTAATGTTAAGATATATTATTATTATCATTATTTGTCACTTTAATTGTTATTCTTTCTTTAAAAATATTTTTATATTCATTTTTTTAATTTTGGTTTTATTATAGTATAATTTCCAGCATTACTTATATAAATTGTTTAATCAATTTTAAATAATTTAATTTTTATTTACAATTTTTATTTGCAATTTATTTTTCTAAAACTTATTTTTAATTATTTTGCCCTTCATATATTAATTATTTTTTCTGTTAATATATTCACTTGTTTGTTATAATATTGTTGCAATGTTATTTCAACTTTGAAAATGTTCTTGAGTCTTCTAACTTTTCTTATTTCTTGATCTTATTGGAGGGAGACATTAATTCTCTTTAGGCCCCTTTTTCTTACGTCAACCATTTTGAGAGATTTTTGAAAGACTACATTTTCTTTTTAAATTTTAGCTATACTATTATTTAGTAATTTTATCATTATGTAAGGTTTTGTTAAATTTTTCCCGGATGCGGGTGTCTGCGGAGTGGACAAGGCAGTGCCACATGACAAGCACGGGCTGCCACGTGAAGAGGAATGGGCTTTTAATGCCCCAGGCCGTCGAAACGCAGGAATAGAGGAGGCTTCAGGGCATCCTTAATGGAGCCGCTGGAGATGATGGCTAGCCTGAGTTACGCATTCAATGCGGGTCACTTCACAAGAATTGGTAATGAGCATAAGAACGAGCGTTGGCTGGCGATGGAAGCACAATGCGGTGAGGGAAATTCAGGGATTGTTAATTGTCTATGTCTCGACTGGGTGGTGGAGTGCTGGGGTGAGGTTAGCTTCATTCCTGCGCCTCTGGGCCTGTGTCTACACTCTTTGGAGCTCCGTCTGGTTGCATTTAGGAGGCAGCAAGCTGCGGGAGGGATTCGCATACTCTACAGGTGCTTCGGTGTACAGTTTGAGGAACGGGTGGTCATCATGGTACGCGAAAGAATGCCTTGCAGGAGAGGTCCTAGGCGTGGCGAATCCTCCCGCCCCCCTGCAGCGGACATTCATCACCACTGTTGTTGTGTTTATTGTTACAGAAGAATGGGAGCTAACCCAATTCCAGCAAGCCAAGTCATGGAAGTTGGCAGTTCTGTTGTGGGGGAGCCCAGGCTTCCAGCATTTGGCTCGGTTATCTTCTCACTGGGCAGCTCCGGGGACAATGAAGGAATTAATGCACATATCTCTGTGCTTTTCACCAAAATTCCAACGGAGGATGATGAGGGGTCGTCACTGGTTCTGGCGGAGGACAGCACAGAGCATGGCAAGGGGAAGCTCCCGATGGGGGAGCCGTCGAATTCAGTGGCCAGCTCCGAGAGAGGCAAGGGTAAGCTCCATATGGAGGAGCCGTCTACTGTTGCGGGCACTTCCGGAGGAGAACGTCTTCAGCCTCCCCCCCAATTTCGAGGCCCTATTCAGCCAGCCCCTACGCAGAGTCCATTGGCTACGCGGGAAGGCGCTCTAGAAGGAGAGGGCGGGAGCAGAATTATGGAGGAAGAGTCAGAGGACTAGCTACCATCGACGCTCTTGTGCTTTTGCTTCCGTTTTCCAGGTTGGGTCCTCTCATGTCGGGTTTTGGGGTCTGGTTAATGTCAATTCCCTGTTTTTTATCATGGTAGGTGTTTTTCATGTAGCTAAGTCCTACTCGCGGACATCACAGTCGCAGTGGGCGCGAAGTTGTGTGTTTGGTACTTGGTTTATGTCGCTGTTCGTTTTTTGTCCACTCATGGCTATGTCTTTAGGCCATTCAGATGGTTTATGTCACAAGTCTGTTTTGAGGTGCCCCTGCGTGGGTTATCACGATGTTACTCGGAAAACTCTCAGTGTCATGCATTTTGCTCTTTTTGCTAAAATCGCCCTGTAAGGCAATTTCATGAGTCGGTCAATGCCACCCATGGAGCCACTTATGGCCCTGGGCAACCAGCTTCCTTGGATGTAAAGTCTTTTCTGTACATATCAATATATTAGTAGTTAGTATTGCTGAGAAAAAAAAAAGGTTTTGTTAAATTTTCTTTTTAATATTAAGATATATTATTATTGTAAGAAGAACTTCGGCGTAAATCACATGAGGAAAGACCTTTGTCGACGCGTTTCGAACCAACTAGTGTGGTTCATCGTCAGGACAAGTTGACGATGAACCACACTAGTTGGTTCGAAATGCGTCGACAAAGGTCTTTCCTCATGTGATTTACGCCGAAGTTCTTCTTACAACTATTATGGATCACAGAAGCCTCAATTCAATAATATATTATTATTATTATTTATCACTTTAATTTTTATTCATTATTTAACAATATTTTTATATTCATTTTTTTAGATTTTGGTTTTATAGTACTATAATTTCCACCATTACTTATATAAATTGTTTTCTCAATTCTAAATAATTTTATTTTTATTTACAATTTATCTTTTTAAAAATTATTTTTAATTATTTTTCCCTTTCTATATTCACTTGTTTGTTCCAATGTTATTTATTAAACTTTGAAAATGTCACAAAATTTACTTGTGTGTTATTTTTTAAACTTTGAAAATGTCACAAAATTTACTTCTGTCAACATATATTAGGAAGTTCACCCCTCACACACATAAAGAGAATTAGGATTGAACAGTTTAGAGTGAACAATTTAGAGGACAAATTTTTCTTCATGCAAACTCAAGAAATTAAACTTTGAAAATGTCACAAAATTTACTTCTGTCAACATATATTAGGAAGTTCATCCCTCACACACATAAAGAGAATTAGGATTGAATAGTTTAGAGGACAAATTTTTCTTCATGCAAACTCGAGAATTAGGATTGAATAGTTTAGAGAACAAATTTTTCTTTTTAAAGGACAAATTTTTCTTCTTAAAGGACAATTTTTTATTCATGCAAACCCATAAAGACTTATAATTGGATGAAATATCAATTCTATTGGATTTCTTTTTCTCTTTATGGTTATATATTAGTAATATTTCAATACTTTTATTTTTTATATTAATTTGATTATGTATAAATATATCGAACTTTTTTTCTTTTTTCTAGTTGTTGTTGTTATGGAAAAATTACATTATAGCTTTATTTTTTTTAATGTTCTTCTTGTAGGGATACATTAATTCTCTTTGGGCCCTTTTTCTTACCTCAACTACTTTGAGATATTTTTCAAAGACTACATTTTCTTTTTATATTTTGGCTATACTATTATTTAGTGGCTTTATCATTATGTAAATTTTTGTTAATTTTTATTTTTAATATTAAGATATACTATTATTATTTATCACTTTAATTTTTTTTTCTTTTTAGATTTTGGTTTTATTATAGTATAATTTCCACCACTACTTATGTAAATTGTTTTCTCAATTTTAATTTACAATTTCTATTTACTATTTATTTTTCTAAGACTTGTTTTTAATATTTTTTTCCTTTATGTATTCACTTGTTATAATATTGTTATAATGTTATTTATCCTTGAGTATTGAACTTTGCAAATGTCACAAAAATTACTTGATGCTACTACAACAATAACTGGTTCATCTTTGAAAGGGAAAGTTATATGGATCTTCCATATTTGCCCCAAAGGAAAAGTTATATGGATATTGCATATTGTCCCCATGAATAGGCAATTAAGAGGCATCAATCTATTTTTTAAGGACTTGCATTTCATGAGTTTATTTTTTTGCACCTGCAGGATGTTGTTGTTGCAACAATGGGGCCTATTCAGAACATTCCTAACTAACTAAAACAATATTTATTGCTTGTCAGCCTTATCTTCACTTAGAACCTATTGCATTTAATTTAAATATTGAGAACAAAAAAATTGTGATTATTCTGTAAATGAGATGGAAGGTCTTATAGTGTTAGCATTGTAAGGTGCCAATGTCTTAATATCTATGTATTTTTTCATGTCAATTGAAATAAAATGCACTTCTTTGGTGTCATTTTATAAATTATAACTAGAAATTTGAGATCATTCAAAAACATTTTCCTCAAAAACACACATTAAGTGTCATATGGAGTGAACCAATGATTGGGTAGTATACCTGTAACTCTAGGGAAATGTGTGAAGTTACAATAACTAGATCTTTTACATAATAGGCTCATAGGGCACATGCCTCCTGTAAATGGGGATGGTTCCAACAATGGGGCCTATTCAGAACATTCCTCACTAACTAAAACAATATTTATTACTTGTCAGCCTTATCTTCACTTAGAACCTATTGCATTTAATTTAAATATTGAGAACAAAAAAATTGTGATTATTTTGTAAATGAGATGGCGGGTCTTATAGTGTTAGCATTATAAGGTGCCAATGTCTTAATATCTATGTATTTTTTGGTGTCAATTGAAATAAAATGCATTTCTTTGGTGTCATTATATAAATTATAACTAGAAAATTGAGATCATTCAAAAACATTTTCCTAAAAACCAAACATTAAGTGTCATATGGAGTGAACAAGTGATTGGGTAGTATACCTGTAACCTTAGGGAAACATGTGAAGTTACAACAACTAGATATTTCACATAATAGGCTCATAGGGCACATCCCTCCTGTCAGAGAATAGTGATTCAAGTTACAATGATCACCTGTGAGATATTTTTCTTTTCCTGGCTGATGAATATTGCTTAACTGTTTTGGGGTTGAACATTAAATGTTGTTTCAACCATGGGGCATCTACATTTGTCTTTTACTATGTCACAAAACATCTTGTATCATGTGTTTTTGTTGAGAAGAGTATTGATTTCTCGAGTTAAATTAAATCTTTTGTAAAGTTAGATTATTTCATTACCTGATTTTATAGGTAGTAATTTATATTGCAAAGGAAATAGTTACAAATTAGGCAACATCTAGATTGCATAATATATCACATATCTCTTTATCTATGCTCTTATTCCATATGCTACCGCCTTACGGTGTTTCCTTTGCAACATTTGGTGCAATTGCTAGTTAAACTAGCATTTGCACCACATGTTGCAAAGGAAACGCCGTAAGGCAATGGCATAAGAAACAATAGCATAGAAGAAAGAAGTCAAAATTTTATGCAATTTTGTTTATTTATTGGTGTTTCTTTTTAATCATATGTTATGTTTCAAGGTCAAAGTGAAGGATTTATGAAAATGCTCTTCATTAAGATTTTGGAACCTTTATAAGTAAATGATTTAAATCAAATATTTCATAACAAAGTAATCTCATATCATCTTAATTCACAATGCAATGGATAATAGTTTTAAATTTCTCCCCACTTATGAAATTCTCCATTCTAATTGTTGTTTGACCATGATGATATTTGCATCATAATCCTTTTCGTGAGAATATCATTTAGGAAGTCAATGATAAGTGGCACAATTAGTTCCTCACAATTGTGAAATCCCCATTCTAAATATTGGCATCATAATCCTTGTTCGTGAAAATATCATTTAAGAAGTCAATGATAAGTGGCACAATTGGTTCCTCAAACAAAACACTAAAATAAGAAGACATCATTGTTTGATTGAACTTTGAAGATAAACATTATCAATAACTTGTCATTAACTTTCCAAATGAGTAGAAACATCTTTGAACAAAACACTAATCATTCTTATAAAATTTCTTCAAATCTTAAATCTTATATTTTAGATTCAATAAAGTCTATCCTTAAAGTAAATATGATCACCCTAAAACTTTCTCCAATTAAGTATATTGTATCCTAGCATTGTTAAAAAACAACTTTATTTAATCTTATCAAAACGTTATTCAAAATCTATCAATACTAAAACAACATTGTAATCAAAATTCTTCACCTAATACATTTCCTCTTAACTAGGAATCAGAGTTCCTAAAAGAATAATCTCATAAACACAAAGCCACTTTGACAAAAGAAATCACTGAGGGTTACACACTTGAAATTTGTAAACATTAACTAATCCATCATATGGCTTGGAAATATATTTATTAAAACCTCTAGTCAAAACGCCACCAAATATAGCATCTTCCTAGAATTTCAATACATCCTCTGATAAAATATTAAAATTTTATAAGATGACATGAAGCAACGTAATGGCTATGCAATTCACAGTAATTTATGAGCTGGCTTCAGAACAAATTTATAAGATTTGTAATAGGGGTTGCATTGAGTATAGTGTTGCTAACAATTTGCATAATGCAGTGTTGTTAGGTGGTATGCCAATGGTGACACATCATGTGATCATATCACACTGACATAGACGATATTTCGAGCTTAGTTATTGAAGGTTGTGTGTAGAAGATTCCAAGAGAAGCTATGCATGACAAGTTATACATGCCCTAACATAATTCACCCAAAAGATACAAAATTTATCTGAGAGGTTGGTTTATCTTGGGCAATGTGATTGTTATGTGACAAGGCATGCATTGGGCTAAAGATTGTAAAATATCTCATAACCTTTTCCAATATACTATAAATCAAGGCCTTGGAACACTAGCATAGGGAATAATAAACATGTGTGGAAGCCAGGACATTCATATAAATTTGATGTCTAACTACTGAGAACATATGCTTCATAATCTATTTTGTCACATTTTGTTCCTTTCATTGAAATAGAACTTGCCACAACTCTTTTGTTGGGGCCTAAAAAGAAAGGGATACCTAGAAATTTAAAGATATACCTAAATTGAATCTACAACCAACTTACATTAATTAATTTAGAATCTTGTTAGCATTGTTTATATGACATAGTTTCGGTCCATGGAATCTTCAAACCCTACGGATATATGAAAGATATCTAGGAATTTCATCACATTTTTTAAACACTCAATGTCCTCTTTCTTGTGAGGAAGTCTCCTTTTTCTTGTGAGGAAGGGGGATCATCTGCAAAGTGACCATGACTTAGGTCTTCGACATTTGACCCAAGAAATAGATATTTGTTCACCTCACCTAGTGAACTTTCCAATCTAACAAGTATCCAAGAGCCTTTCTCGGTAAAGGTCGAGACCAAAAAAATTGGAACAAAACAACCCAATTTTAAATAAAATAGTTCATTAGGTAAGAATAAACTTGGGCCCTAAAAATATATCTCTTGTGACATTGGAGCTTCAACATATGAAACAAAACACTAAAATAATAAGGCAACATTGTTTGATTGAACTTTGAAGATAAACATTATCAATAGCTTGTCATTAACTTCCAAATGAGTAGAAACATCTTTGAACAAAACACTAATCATTCTTATAAACTTTATTGAAATCTTAAATCTTATAATGTAGATTCAATAAAGTCTATCGTTAAAGTAAATATGATCACCCTAAGATTTTCTCCAATTAAGTATATTGTATCCTAGAATTGTTTAAAAAAACCTTTATTTAATCTTATCAAAACGTTATTCAAAGTTATCAAAATTCTTGACCAAATCTATCAATACTAAAGAAACATTGTAATCAAAATTCTTCACCTAATACATGTCCTCTTAACTAGGAATCAGAGTTCCTAAAAGAATAATCTCATAAAAACAAAGCCACTTTGACAAAAACCATCAAATATAGTCTCTTCATAAAATTCTAGTAGACCATTTATAATTAGAACAAAATTTGTTTGATAAACCCCCTAAGTTTCCTGTACGATGCTAGAAGTGGACACTTCTATAGATATAACCGGAATTCTCATTCGGAAGAGTTGTAGATGCATACTTCTGTAGGATCCTGTAGCAGTTAAGAATATGGCTTGGAATGAAATGGATGATAGGTAGAAGTGTTGGTATGGATAAAAGGTAGATGATAATTTATGAATATGGTGAATGGAGATTTAGGGAGTGAATGTAAATCCACCTTTTCCATTTCACCTACCATCCTTTCTTGACATCCAGGATTAGGTTCCAAAATATCCACCTTAAAGTTTTCTGCAGAGGGTACAGTGGAAATGTTTGGCAATGTGACTGTTAACTCCCCCACGTAAAGAATGTTTGGATTGCTTCTAAATATTGTCCTTGAATCTGCCTTTGGCATTTGACCTACCACCATCACATGACTTCCAAATTCAGGTTCAAAATTTTCTAGAGAGGCTTCAGAAGAAGCATTTGGCAACACAGATTGTATTGTCATTAATTCTTGCTTGTAAATAATGTCTAGAATGGCCATTAATTTATTTGATGTCATCTCCAAACTTGTGTTTTCTACTTCAGCAGACTTGCTTGCTTGTATTTGAGATTCAAGCTTAGAAGTAGCCCTCTTATGACGTGCCCTTTTTCTCTTGATTGCATAACCGTTCATGTTTATAGCTTCATTTCATTGTTCAGGAATCTTCCTTGGTTGTATTTGTGATTCAAACTTCGAAATAGCCCTCTTACGACGTGCCCTTTCTCTCTTGATTGCATCACCTTTCATGTTTATAGCTTCATCTGATTGCTCAGTTTCTACTCTCCATGTTTGTGCGTTGTAATTTGGGGTCACATTCCTTTCCCTTGCAAATTGATCACTGCAGATGATTTCATCATTTGCAGGAATCTTGATGTAGTTAAACGAAGTTCTTGAATTTAGCTTTGTGATTTCAATTGGTGTCCTTGATTTCCTTTCAGATTCAAGTTCCAAAATATTCTCATTAAAGGTAAGGCAAGGTATGGGTTGACACCAAGACATGGAAGGATATAAGAACATATATTTTCATTATGGGATATACCTTACCCTTACCTTACCCTGACCTGACCTTCCACAACGGGGAAGCAATATTGATGAATGATCCTAACCAACCTGTTCAGTACAGGAAATTGCCTTTCTTTGAAACCAACATTTCCCTGCTAACTTGCTCCCTCTTCGAGAGAAAGAGAGTCAAACAAGGTCTTCAAATGAAAAGGCTATCATTTGGAAGAATTTGAATTTGCGAAAGTGCTAAGACATCCATTAGGGTAGTTTTTCCAGCACTGCTAACTCCCATCAAGGCTCTAAGTACCCCTGGTCTAAAGGATCCACTTACATTGGAAAGGAGTTGTAGCCTGTCTTGACCCAACCCTTCACTTTTCATCTCCTGTTACGAAACTAAACATTATTTCCAGATATTCCATTGAAGAGAACCTAGGTATGTCAAGCTACTCGCAGATTACCAATTCAATTGAACGATTTATAGATACACATATCAGTGGCATGTTAAGAAAATAGTTTATGTTCTCAAAAGCCATCGACAATGGCCTGAAAGGAAGGATCATTCCTTTCTTTTGTTGTGTCGAGACATGAGTGACACTGAATTCTCTAGCAGGTGTAGAATTGTCTTCAGAGGTTAGATTATCTCTCCTCTCTAACAAGTAAACATGACTGAAAAAATTATTAAATCTATGAAAGAATAGTGCTTGTTTTTATCATATACTTTCAAAGATTTGGATGTGAATAGGTTATATACTTTTATAGATTGCAATCTTTATAGTTCAATCTTTTCATCTTTTCTTTCAAGAAAAACCAAAAACAGTGCTTTTGAGCCTAATTCAAGATCAGCACAAAGGTTTTCTAATGTCTCTCACTCAATTGTCCGAGAGAATGTGTTACAGAGAAGTTATGTAGTTCATTCAAGTTTCTCACTTTGTTGTCTATTGAAGGAACGACCTAATTGCATTTCACTCTGACAAATTCCTCAATGTGGCATATTGTATTGTAACCTCCCCATTCATACCTTACCCTTACATATTGATGAACACTCCTGAACAACCTGTTCGGTACAGGAAATTGCCTTTCTTTGAAACCAAAATTGCCCTACTAACCTGCTCGCTCTTCCAGAGAAAGAGAGTCAAACAAGGTCTTCAAATGAAAAGGCTATCATTTGGAAGAATGTGAATCTGCAGAAGTGCCAAAAATTGAAATGTTTGAATCAGTTGACCAAATTGACAATGGGTAAATTGTTTTTTTGTAGTACAGATCTAAGCTCACGCGATCAAATAAAAAATGTGAATGCAAATACCATATAATGCTTTGATATATTACCCATATAATGCTTTGATTTCTCAATATGCTAAGTCACTCTGTTGACTCAAATATGTAATAGACAATAAACTAATCAATGATAGAGAAAATAAAATGTCAAAGTGAGGTGGGACTAGTTTTGCAAATAAATCTGTTATGCCTGTCAAGAGAGTGTCCAGCCTTTTTCTTCCAAGGTCCCAAAAGATGGTCCCAAACAGTAGGGCAATGACTGTAGTGAAGAAAAATCACACAACATTATAGTGTGGATTCCTCCAATATGACCAATGTTGCTTCCAAAGGCATGCCACGCACTGAACCTTGAAGGACCGTGCATACTGTGTTGGAAAACTCAGATCCTGCGAGCCAGGAGCAGGGGTGCTTAGCTCTTGAATAAGGGCTTGATTCCATCTGAAAACAGAACAACATAATTGTCAAATAGGGCTTTAAAAAAATTACAGTTTCTTGGGAGAAATTATTGCTTCCAAAGGCATGCCACGCACTGAACCTTGAAGGACCGTGCATATTGTGTTGGAAAACTCAGATTCTACGAGCCAAGAGCAGGGGTGCTTAGCTCTTGAATAAGGTCTTGATTCCATCTGAAAACAGAACAACATAACTGTCAAATAGGGCTTTAAAAAAATTTACAGTTTCTTGGGAGAAATTATGTAACTAAAGATAGGGTAACAAAATTAGAGATGCACAATAAAAAAAGCTCAAAGTTCTGAAACAAATTCCTACAATTATGTTAGACATACTCATAGAGTGCTAATTTTCTGTAGATCTCAGCAAACTCTACACCAAGTTTTTCCTCAACAGCTATGGAACTCACTTCCGACGCCCATGTCGCTGGATTGTATCCTTCGCTAATCTGTGGTATTTCTGGAACGACCTGGCCAAACAACCAAGAATCGAACAAAATTGAAGGAAATAAGTTTTATGATTATAAAAAGCGTTGTAGTTTAGCAAACCAATAAAACTGAAAATTTAGCAATTATTCCCTGACTTGTTCGAGCCCTTTGCAACCCTTCATTCGTTGTTAAGCCAAGCAAAGAAACATAGAGTAGGCCTTTTGTCATTCATTTCCCTTGGAGATTCCCCACTTCTATTGATTTTTTCATATGCAATCATCTTCAAGCATTTAAATGAAGTCCCTAAATCCACCTTTTCCATTTCACCTACCATCCTTTCTATTATGTAACAAGCTGATAAGTAAATACCATATTCGGCTTTGAAAATTATGTGACAGGTCACCAAACTACCCTGGAAACTCACATTGGAAATATCTTGTCGTTTGTACAACCTTTCAGCTGCCATTAAGGCCAACAATCCACCATCATCATGACCAATAAGCACAATAGAAGAAAATGCCAGCTTCTGACAAAATGATGATAACAGACTAACCTGCAAGAAGCATCA
Source organism: Pinus tabuliformis (assembly GCA_031772625.1). Taxonomy (NCBI): domain Eukaryota; kingdom Viridiplantae; phylum Streptophyta; class Pinopsida; order Pinales; family Pinaceae; genus Pinus; species Pinus tabuliformis. The sequence goes on from CM062813.1 coordinate 204,209,418, forward strand.
AAATTAGATCTACCACGGACAGTGCAAACATAATGAAAATCATTTCTAGCCATATTTAAATCAAGCACTTAAATTTCCCAGAAGATCAATTACAATTAAAGTCTAGGAAAGGAAATGAAATAAAACAATATTTTTCCCAGAATACAAGGGATAAAAGTGCTACAATCACAAACAAAACAAAGTTTGGTTGAAATTACAAGAAAGAGCAGATAAAAAATCAAATAGGAAAATAGTTAAAACTCTGAATTGATGAGATGGCACTCAAATCCACATGGCTTCCAGGTCTCACCTGGAACTCAAGTTCACATGAATTGGGCAGTCCTTTTACTTTCCATTCTGATTTGCTGGGACAAGAAGTAAGTCCCCAACCGGGCCGGTCAAAAGCAGCGACAGTGCATCCAGTTTGCCTTTCCAGGGGATTCATAACATACCTCCAAGAGAAAACCCCTCCACCAAATCCATGTATCAAAATCACCCCCATGCGTCCAAATTTATATGGTGTTGGCTCTGATAACTTTTCTATTAACCCAAACTTGTCATGCTTATATTTCTCCAAATTCAGTAAGGGTATATGCTCAAAGAAACCAGAATAGCTATTTGAGCCACACTTGGAGCTTGGATTCACTTCTATAGTAGTAGAGCCGCTCAATAGTGGAGTGTACAAGGGCTCATTTGTCGAAGTATGACTGAACTTCCTGGCAAGATTATGAGATCTTGGAAGCAAAGGGTCATCAAATCTTAACCTTCTCAGCGTAGACCCATAATTTTCACCATTACTATCATGGATAGTGCTAGAAGTGTAAGAATGACTATTTGTAATCTTGTAATGGATAACCAGACCTTCACAGAGCATGAAAAGACTCTCATCATCAGGAAGGATTCTTGAAGGCATATGTTTCCCTCCATCAAAGAAATATTTCTCTTCAGAATTAGCTTTAACAATTCTACCCATATTGGGGTTGGGAGAACAAGGAAGATTCTGATAACCATGGAAAACAATGTTGTAAAGTGGAACCTGTAAAATGCAAGACATGGTCAATAACCAGATCAGTTCATTGTCGATCGAGATGAGTAATGACAGTTAATAAATAATGCTTCTGATACTCTTGAATGGAGTAAAATGTAAAGATCAAAAGGAATAAGAATTACTACTGTACATGAAACTGGAGAAAAGTTGAACAATGCAGTTATGAGATGTCTATGGCAACAGAAGCCTATCTCCTTTCATATTAGAGCTTACGTTTCATAGATATGATAGGATTCTCAGCATTTAAATTTGTCACCAGTGCCCAATATGGCCTTCTCATACCACCACACTATATCATAGCAACCTTGGTACAAATATCATAACTGAATGTATGCCAGGTAACAGCCTTGCTTATGTGGCAGTCTTCAAATGGTGGAAAAACGCTCCTTAGACTCTAAAAAACATAGCAAAGATAACATGCATATTACTTTTGAGGTTCGGACTTTGGTTTATATTTCCTTTGCAGGTCGTACATGTTGCAGACCTATGAAAGATAGAGTCATTCAGAGTGCAGAAATTTGGCTTTTCTTTTCATTTGGAGGCCCTATTCAGTGCAGCTTTTATATGACAAATAAAATAACCTGTAAGACACATAAATTATTTCAAATCATAGTTCTATTCCCCTGGGCCACTTCTATCCCCCTGGGTGATACCCACATGCTGATGAGCCCCTTTACAAAGGAAAATTACCATAACCACTACCCCTACTTGTAATTCAAAATGTTTCATCCTTAATCATACCATACCCAATACCCAATACTCACACCCAGTCTTGTGCAACATTGATTTAAACTTATTGCACCAAATCTTAAAAATAGGGTTCATAAAATGGGATTAACGATGGAAAACTGCAGCTATTTCAGGAAACCCGAAGACCTTGGCCATGTTTTTTGGCCATTTGTTAAGGAGGTCTGGACTTGGATACAATGCTTGTTCACCAATATGTTTACATATAAACTTTACTGGTGGGTTGTCCTTCTATGGAACCTTTGGCTCTGCCACAAATCTGACTGGAATGTTTGACAGGCAATGAGGGTGGTGACTCTCTACTTCTAGAGGTGAAAGAGATGTGTGAGAAGATTAAAGATTTGCCAGATGAATGGGTAACTAAAATTGATATATTCCTGATTTTGGACTCAATAGTTGTTCAATGCTTAGCCACATGATTACCTCAAGAAAAATAGATATATGAATTAGATCTCTAATTCATGCTTATATTTCTCCAAATTCAGTAAGGGTATATGCTCAAAGAAACCAGAATAGCTATTTGAGCCACACTTGGAGCTTGGATTCACTTCTATAGTAGTAGAGCCGCTCAATAGTGGAGTGTACAAGGGCTCATTTGTCGAAGTATGACTGAACTTCCTGGCAAGATTATGAGATCTTGGAAGCAAAGGGTCATCAAATCTTAACCTTCTCAGCATAGACCCATAATTTTCACCATTACTATCATGGAAAGCGCTGGAAGTGTAAGAATGACTATTTGTAATCTTGTAATGGATAACCAGACCTTCACAGAGCATGAAAAGACTCTCATCATCAGGAAGGATTCTTGAAGGCATATGTTTCCCTCCATCAAAGAAATATTTCTCTTCAGAATTAGCTTTAACAATTCTACCCATATTGGGGTTGGGAGAACAAGGAAGATTCTGATAACCATGGAAAACAGTGTTGTAAAGTGGAACCTGTAAAATGCAAGACATGGTCAATAACCAGATCAGTTCATTATCGATCGAGATGAGTAATGACAGTTAATAAATAATGCTTCTGATACTCTTGAATGGAGTAAAATGTAAAGATCAAAAGGAATAAGAATTACTACTGTACATGAAACTGGAGAAAAGTTGAACAATGCAGTTATGAGCTGTCTATGGCAACAGAAGCCTATCTCCTTTCATATTAGAGCTTACATTTCACAGATATGATAGGATTCTCAGCATTTAAATTTGTCACCAGTGCCCAATATGGCCTTCTCATACCACCACACTATATCATATGCAACCTTGGTACAAATATCATAACTGAATGTATGCCAGGTAACAACCTTGCTTATGTGGAAGTCTTCAAATGGTGGAAAAATGCTCCTTAGACTCTAGAAAACATAGCAAAGCTCACATGCATATTACTTTCGAGGTTCGGACTTTGGTTTCTATTTCCTTTGCAGGTCGTACAAGTTGCAGACCTATGAAAGATAGAGTCATTCAGAGTGCAGAAATTTGGCTTTTCTTTTCATTTGGAGGCCCTATCCAGTGCAACTTTTATATGACAAATAAGATAACTGTAAGATACATAAATTATTTCAAATCATAGTTCTATTCCCCTGGGCCACTTCTATCCCCCTGGGCCATACCCACATGCTGATGAGCCCCTTTACAAAGGAAACTTACCATAACCACTACCCCTACCTGTAATTCCAAATGTTTCATCCTTAATCATACCATACCCAATACCCAATACTCACACCCAGTGTTGTGCAACATTGATTTAAACTTATTGCACCAAATCTTAAAAATAGGGTTCATAAAATGGGATTAACGATGGAAAACTGCAGCTATTTCAGGAAACCCGAAGACCTTGGCCATGTTTTTTGGCCATTCGTTAAGGAGGTCTGGACTTGGATACAATGCTTGTTCACCAATATGTTTACATATAAACTTTACTGGTGGTTTGTCCTTCTATGGAACCTTTGGCTCTGCCACAAATCTGACTGGAGTGTTTGATAGGCAATGAGGGTGGTGGCTCTCTACTTCTAGAGGTGAAAGAGATGTGTGAGAAGATTAAAGATTTGCCAGATGAATGGGTAACTAAAATTGATATATTCCTGATTTTGGACTCAATAGCTGTTCAATGCTTAGCCACATGATTACCTCAAGAAAAATAGATATATGAATTAGATCTCTATGCACTACAGAGTAGGTATGGGCAGGGAAACGACTGTTTAATGTGATGATGGGTTCACATTTACTCCTTGAAAGGATAGAAATTGCATCTTTTTCAAAGATATATAAGTATCAGTTCTTACAAAAAGCTAAAAAGACCTCAAATATGTAGCTTGAAAACCCATTTCACCATCAGAGACTATCTTACCGCTTCAGGATCAAGCTACTGGAAGTGATGCATTTTACGCCTAGCTTTACATCTAGTCCTGTATGCCACCACAATGTGACCAAGAGCCAAGGCAATAGACAACAAGAGCATTTCCAGCATACTCCATGGAAGTTGGAAACCTCCTGACTCTGCTGAGGGGCTTCCTAATGCGGAAGAAGCCATAACCAAGCATGCCTTAACAACAATAAGGACACCTGAAACCGGGCCGCAGAATACTGTTGTCCACAGGTAAGGCCCAAAAGAGTTGTAGTTTAGCAAACCAATAAAACCGAAAATTTAGCAATTATTCCCTGACTTGTTCGAGCCCTTTGCAACCCTTCATTTGTTGTTAATCCAAGCAAAGAAACATAGAGTAGGCCTTTTGTCATTCATTTCCCTTGGAGATTCCCCACTTCTATTGATTTTTTCATATGGAATCATCTTCAAGCATTTAAATGAAGTCCCTAAATCCACCTTTTCCATTTCACCTACCATCCTTTCTTGACATCCAAGTTTAGGTTCCAAAATATCCACCTTAAAGTCTTCTGCAAAGGTTACAGTGGAAATGTTTGGCAATGTGATCATTAACTCCCCCACATAAAGAATGTCTGGACTGCTTCTAAATATTGTCCTTGAATCTGCCTTTGGAATTTAACCTACCACCATCGCATGACTTCCAAATTTAGGTTCAAAATTTTATAGTGAGGCTTATGATTTCATCATTTGCAGGCATCTTGATGTAGTTAAATGAAGTTCTTGAATTTAGCTTTGTGATTTGAATTGGTGTCCTTGATTTCCTTTCAAATTCAAGTTCCAAAATATTGTCATTAAAGGTAAGGCAAGGTATGGGTTGACACCAAGACATGGAAGGATATAAGAATATATATTTTCATTATGGGATATACCTTACCCTTACCTTACCCTGACCTGACCTTCCACAACGGGGAAGCAATATTGATGAACGATCCTAACCAACCTGTTCAGTACAGGAAATTGCCTTTCTTTGAAACCAACATTTCCCTGCTAACTTGCTCCCTCTTCGAGAGAAAGAGAGTCAAACAAGGTCTTCAAATGAAAAGGCTATCATTTGGAAGAATTTGAATCTGCGAAAGTGCTAAGACATCCATTAGGGTAGTTTTTCCAGCACCACTAACTCCCATCAAGGCTCTAAGTACCCCTGGTCTAAAGGATCCACTTACATTGGAAAGGAGTTGTAGCCTGTCTTGACCCAACCCTTCACTTTTCATCTCCTGTTACGAAACTAAACATTATTTCCAGATATTCCATTGAAGAGAACCTAGGTATGTCAAACTACTCGCAGATTACCAATTCAATTGAACGATTTATAGATACACATATCGGTGGCATGTTAACATAATAGTTTATGTTCTCAAAAGCCATCGACAATGGCCTGAAAGGAAGGATCATTCCTTTCTTCTATTGTGTCGAGACATGAGTGACACTGAATTCTCTAGCAGGTGTAGAATTGTCTTCAGAGGTTAGATTATCTCTCCTCTCTAACAAGTAAACATGACTGAAAAAATTATTAAATCTATGAAAGAATAGTGCCTGTTTTTATCATATATTTTCAAAGATTTGGATGTGAATAGGTTATATACTTTTATAGATTGCAATCTTTATAGTTCAATCTTTTCATCTTTTCTTTCCAAAAAAACCAAAAACAATGCTTTTGAGTCTAATTCAAGATTAGCACAAAGGTTTTCTAATGTCTCTCACTCAGTTGTCTGAGAGAATGTGTTACAGAGAAGTTATGTAGTTCATTCAAGTTTCTCACTTCGTTTTCTATTGAAGGAACGACCTAATTGCATTTCACTCTGACAAATTCCTCAATGTGGCAAATTGTATTGTAACCTCCCCATACATACCTTACCCTTACATATTGATGAACACTCCTAAACAACCTGTTCGGTACAGGAAATTGCCTTTCTTTGAAACCAAAATTGCCTTGCTAACCTGCTCGCTCTTCCAGAGAAAGAGAGTCAAACAAGGTCTTCAAATGAAAAGGCTATCATTGGGAAGAATGTGAATCTGTAGAAGTGCCAGAAACCTTCCATTGAGATGGGAAACCTTCCTATCTTAAAAGATGTTATCTTATAATGCCATTGCTAGAAGATGGTCCTATAACCGAGTTTATGGATTCATAACTTTGAGATGTCAGACAACCTCAAGCACCGTGTTGACCTGTATTTCCAGAGCTCAACAGATGAGTACTAATAATATACAGAGCTCAACAGCTGAGTACTAATAATATAAGCTAATCAAGATTAATTCTATCTGCAAAGCAAGTAACGTTAGAATGGCTGTTTTCGCATTGCACAACTACTAAGTACCAACAATTCAACCTAATCTGGATTATTTTTGTTCTACAAATGAAGAAGTAATATCACGAGGACATTTTGCGCATTGCCCAAGCGCCGATAAGGTGATAACAGTGCATTAGTTTGGGTCTCCACTTCATGCATATAAGCAGCAACTGCATCTCCCTGTACGTGTGTATTTGGTACATGATTTCCCACTGCATAAACAAAAATAAGAATCTAATCAAGATGTAAATATAATGCAGGTCAAGAGATATATAACATTTCTCTTTTTTTTGGGCAATTGAAACTTAAAAATTTGTTGTTGTTGTTTTTTTTGGGGCCCTACAAACTCATTACTTATAGCCCATTGAAGCAAGATTGCTACAGAATTTATTGACAAATGAACCTTCATTCTATGCAGACCCATTCCATCAATTTAAAAAATGGTTAATTATTCAAACAAGAATGGAAGATGCAGATGGCGAGGCTCTTCCATTATTTGCAGGTCAACATCGCTTGTCACTGAACGATAATTTCAGAAGTTACTGCTTGGCACATGGATAAACACTTTAAATTTGCTTCCTCTGAAATAAGCTGGTATTAAGCACCAATTGCAATATGTTATGGAAAATGGTATAGTTTTCAAAGCATTTTGTTCTGTATTACCAAATTATATGCAATAAACACATTTTTTTTTTTTGAAAATATAAATGGAACAAAATTTCTTACTTGATTGTTTGTTTGAAAAAATTACATGCATCAATTGTATTGATCTGTTAAGGTATGAATAACTTGTTAGTAAGAATTTTGTTTAAAAATCCAGTTATGAACAGAATATAAGGACTATACCTGAAGGTTCTTTGCAGTCCTACATATTATGATTGGGATTTAAAAGTTCATATTCTCATATATCAAAAGACAACTCAGGACAACCAAGCTCCATGATGGGAATAAACATTTGGGCAATCTCTGAAATACAACCCAATAAATGAAATAAATATTAAAATTACAAATGCATATACAATCAATAATAATCAAGAATGAAAGGCTAAGAGCCAGGCATGCACATGCACAAGAAACTTGTTCCAAAGAAGAAAACTGATCCAGCGAGCCGTGAATTTGGAATATACCCCACAACAGGGCTGCTTATTACAATGAATTTTCTTGCCCCTTACTGTACAGACTCTACAACATCCAGCACAGAGAAGAGGATAACCCAAAATTTAACATAATGGAACAATCGGCCAAAAAACTGAGGTAATACAAAATCATGAGCGATTCGTATGCACCAATATAAGCATTCCCCCGGAGCTTGGCCATAAGAGCAGACGATCCAGAAGTGATGGAGGCCCATTAGTGAAAGGCTAAGAGCCAGGCATGCACATGCACAAGAAACTTGTTCCAAAGAAGAAAACTGATCCAGCCAGCCGTGAATTTGGAATATACCCCACAACATGGCTGCTTATTACAATGAATTTTCTAGCCCCTTACCGTACAAACTCTACAACTTCCAGCACATAGAAGAGGATAACCCGAAATTTAACATTATGGAACAATCGGCCAAAAAACTGAGGTAATACAAATCATGAGCGATTCGTATGCACCAATATAAGCATTCCCCTGGAGCTTGGCCATAAGAGCAGACGATCCAGAAGTGATGGAGGCCCATTAGTGTTGTTGGCAGCTGGAAATGGTGCGGGAGCAGAAGAAACAGGTGATCACTGTCTATCTGGAAGTTCAACAAGCACATGCAATCTTAACTAATTAAAATTCCAACTATAATGATCTGATCCAACAGCACAATCTCTTTTAATCGTCTAACACATAAGATCAATGGTCCAAAATAGGACACGGTGGCATATAAGGGAGTTCTTCCCAAAGGGAAACACCTTACGGCGTAAAAATCCAAATAAAAAATATGGAAAAAGGAAAAAATATTACTTTGACCTTTGATATTAATTTTTATGACTAAACAAGTATAAAATCAACCTCTTTTAAATCTGAATAAAACTAAGGTTGTTCATTTTCATAGTGTTATGTAACATATTCTTGAATTTCTTCCTATACTAGCACTACTATGATAGTGTAACAAGGCATGATAGTTTGTGTCACTATCTTTGTTCTTTTCCTAAATGGCTGAGGTAAGATTTAATGTCGTTGGGGGTTGTCTTACTTTGTGTCATAGACGTGTTAATTTTGTATTATTGCTATCTAATGAAATGATATTTTATTTTATTTTATCTATAATAATGGCATATGATAATTGTTATGTTATATTAATTAGAAGATTATATAGAAATTTATCATAGTTTATGTTATACCATATTAAAATTGATGTCAAAGTATAATTCAGTAAGTCTTCCAATTTTCTTAATTTTTTTATTTTTATTTTTATTTTTTTGTATCATATGAATTCTAGGCTTCTATGGAAGTTTCTATTGAAGTTCTCTATTTGTTGCTTATGATGTCTAGAGGAGAATTTTATTTTAAATTATAATTAAGATTGTACAATGTTGAAATGTCATTTAATCGTATAATATTTCATATTGCACTATAGAAGGTTGTTACACAAAGAGATATATCAATGTTAATGGGGTTTTTATAGAGGGAAGGTGATATTGCTAAGATCATAAGCGCATTCAAAGATAGATTCCTCGATACATCCAAACATTTTATGGATTTTTTCCTCTGCTAGATTTTCTTTACGTTTGTGAAGGAGTTAAGGAACGCCAACCCCTTTGTAAATGCTTGTGCAAATATATTAGACACTATTAAGTAGATAATTTATTTGAGCAATGCTAATAGGAAGAAAGAATAAAGGATTTGATTGAGCTTGAGTTGGTCATAACAGGGAGAACAAAATTATATGAATATTTCGATATGTATCACTGTGGTTTAATTTGGGCATATGATAGTGCAACTAGAGCACTCATGGACTGAAGGCAAAAGATAATTTTGCATTGCCCCCCTTCGATGACAAGAGTACCAATTTAATTAAGAAGCATTATAGAGTGTTAGAGCATTCATAACTGTAAGACAAAACTAATTTTGTATTGCCCTAATTTTGCATTGCCCCCCTTCGATGATAGGAGTACCAATTTAATTAAGAAGCATTATAGAGTGTTAGAGCAGTCCTAATTGTAAGACTAATCATGACACAAGGCATAACATTGATCTGAGTATTGCTTAAGAGGAGTTTGGCAGGAAAATCCACCATACTTAAAAGGAAAGATCCCCATTATATCAAAGAAAAATAAGACCTTGAAGAGGAGTTATCCACTAGACAAGGTATTCACATAGAGCATTCACCATGGCATGGTAATTATTTACATCATACATAATAGTGTATGTAAGTGGCCGCATATATTAACTCAGATAATCATTTAGTTGTATTAAGGGTTTGGAACCAGGGATTAGGATTATGAAACTGTATAACACATGCTCATGTCAATGCTATGATTTCTACAACTTAGGATTGTAGGATGAACCTAAGACCAAACAATGATTTCTTTTTTAAATAACTGATGAATGATGAAAAGAAAAGATGATAAAGGAAGAAGAGGAGCCTATTAGGGGAGGGGAAAATATTTTTTATAATGTAAATCATTCATCTTCTACGTTTAAATGACATCTGGTTTACTAATCCTTATCTTCAATAATCTTTTATATGTGATGATTCTTATTTAATTATGCCTTACGGCGTTTCCTTTGCAACATCTGGTGCAATTGCTAGTTTAATGTTTATGGGGCTAAAAATAGTTTATGGGACCATTTTTCTTGTTTTTTGTCTTTTGCAATATAATTCTTTTTTTATTCAAATTCATGACTTTTTGTCTTTTGCAATTCAATTTTTTTCTTGAATTTGATAAACCGACCTAATCTTCCAACAACCCCCTTGCTAAAAAGACAATGCCAAGAAACCAATGCTAACATATTCTCTTAACTTTCTCTAATGTCTTTGAAAGCATCACATTCCAAAATGAAATGTTTTTCCAATTTCACTGGCTCGAACGTGCAAAATGTACACACTCGTTCTTCCCAAGCTTGTTTAGGCCTTTTCCACCCTCCTGTTTCACACCAAAGTTGATGCGAGTTGGTTCTTAATTGAGTAATAAGAATCTTTGCCCTCCATGGAATGCTAGCTCCAATGAACTCTTTTTGTTGTAGATCACATGTAGGGTTGAATTCCTCAATGTAGTACTTCTTCTTTCTACCCAACTCTTTTCCCCATATCCGTTTACGAAACTTCTCCATAATAAAATTATTTATCTCCTTGTTATTTGTGGGACAAACATTGAGGTAGATATTCCATTTTTGCATCCATGTGTGGTTTTGTCTCATCCATTTTTTCTTTCTTTCATTCATGCCTTCATTGAAGATAACATTAGGCCATCTACCTAATCCCATTTGCTTAATTCTTTTTAGATTTCTTATGAGTCGCACCATAGCAATTGCTTCGACGGGAGTTGTTCATGTTTCACCTAACATTATCCCATAAGGTACCAAACTTTTTATTTTGAACTTGCTCATGATCAAACATTTTTGGATTTTCTCAATTTGTTTCCATTTTGAGACGGGGGTGCTGCTAGCCCACAATTCACACCCATATAGCATCTCTGGAAAAACTAGGAGTCCAAAAAGTACTTTAATGGTTTTCTAATCTCGTAACTCTGTCTCTCTACATTTGTTTTGAAGAGAATATAATGTTTTCCACCCTCCTAAAATTTTCTTCTTTCTGCAGTCCTCCCAATTAAGTTTGTTGTTGAAATCAATCATGAGGTACTTGTACTCATTTACTTCTTCAAGAATGTTTCCTTCAAATAAGAATGTATGTTGGCTCTTATAACTCGCTCCTAAATTTCGAGAAGATATGAATGCCCATTATTTCCTTGTCGAACAAGCAGTTCACTTGTACCTGCTTTTTTTCTACGAAATAGTGAAAATTTCAACATGATTTTTGCCAAAATCCGGTAGATATTTTGGGGAATTTGGGTTACAGTTATGAGGATTTTACATGTTTAAGGGCTTTTTAATGGTGTTCGATCCATTTCCACCAAGAAAAAAAATGAAAATCAATCGGCGAAAAATAAGTTTTCAGGCGATCACTGGATTAGAGGGAAAAATAACTTTATCAACAAATTTGTGGCCTTGGTAGCTAAGGCCAATATATATATATATATATATATATATATATATATATATATATATCACCATGCTATATATTAAAAGATGTAATTGTAAAATGTGTATCATTAGACATCTCATTGAAAGTTACTTGCACTTTATATTAAGATATATATATGTGAATGATGTCATAATAATTGCACAATTTGTAAAGCTATGCACATTTTTGCTTTAAATTTAATATAGTTAAACTAGACTAGAACAAGAGCCACGTGGTGGCATGTCACTGCTTATAATACCAAACTGTTTCATTTTAGTTTTTAATTTCAAAGTATTGAATCTAAATTTCCAAGTATAATTTTATAAAGTGTTTTCAATTGCAGAAAAAACATGGTGTTTTATAATACCATTTTTTTGTGAGTTGATTCTATTTTAATTGGTATTTATTTACATGGAATTGGAAAATAAGTTTTTTTTAAGAAATACTTTTAGCTATATTTTTGCAAAATGTCATTTGTGTTGTTGTCTTTTTGGTTTAATTGTGTACCGATATTTACAGTGATTAGTTTGATACATAACTTATTTGCCAAAACAAATAAGTAAACAGCTAGAGCAATTTGACATTTGCTTCACTTTAAATGAAATCAGCAAACAAGATTTGAGAGTACAAAAGGGTATTTGTTGGTTATTAGTTTTCAGAAGTTTTATTGTCTATGCCATAGTCTTACCAAAGGTTCATGTGCTGCATTATAAAAAAAATGTACATATGTTGTAATATTTGGAATAACAAAACAAAGAAGTGATTGAGTATGAGGACATGGATTGAAGAGTTAGGAATAGAGAATTCATGTTAGGGATGATACAATTTATTGTGCAAAGAAGAAACCTAAACTTGAAGATAAGAATTAAAGGCTTAGTGCTCCATGAAGTAAAGGGGATGGTTCATGAAATTAAATGGCTTTAGGAAAATATTCAAGTCCATGCTTTTTTGAAATAATACAAGGAGCAAAAGGGAACAAAATTTATGGATTGATTGTAAGAATAAAGATGGAGTAGTAAGGGAGGGACATGAAACTTGCTCAAAAAAAAGAGAGGCATTTGGAAGAGATGATGTGGATAGAGTGCTAGATTCAGTTTTACTGCACACAAAAAAGATAAATATTGTATGATTACAATTTCCAATTAATGGGTTATGTTGCATTACCATTGTAATAGATATGGATAAATAACAAGTGGAATATGCGTTGTTTTGAATATATATGTGTTGCAATTGTGAACCAATATTTTCCTAATTTGTATATTGATTGTGGTTATGATTATGCATGAGCACACGTGTCCTATGATTCCATGAAAAAATAAATAAGTTAATATAGTAAACAATAGTAATTACAAAGTGTCTGAAGTTCAAACTGAAGAAGAGTCCCATAGCAGGTTTTCCTAAATGCTTAATGATATCATAAAAAAATCGATCTCAACGATCTATTCAAATTGTAAAACAAGATCAATTAGAACAATTGGGTTATAAGAGTCTTTGTATTAATGTACAAATCTATACTAGAGACGCTCTGTTTGATAGAGACGATCAATGTGTACATTAAGATATTTTTTTACAAAATATTGTTCTGACGGGAAAATAGTATGTGAAACATCAAACAAATGTACTTGGGTCGATTATGTCTTGTTGTAGTGCTTCTACAAGTTTTAGCCTTTATTATGCATGAGCCTCGATTCCTGCCATGAGGAGCAATGTCAAGGAGATTCTGAGAGAGTTCTTGAGCATTCTAGAATAGTTGGTGTGTGGCAAGTGAGGTGGAAGCCCGATGTAAGGTGGCTCCAAGCTTCTGTCAGGTAAGAATAGCAGGAGCACCTGTGCCAACATGAGAGGAATTCCCTACCCGAAGGCAAATAAACGTCACACGATAGTTGTTATGCTCTTAACCTACAAGATGATACCAGAATACCAAATATGCGAAGAAATATACCCAGAACATAGAACAATGAGAAATAACAACAAGTATTTTATTATTCAGAAAGCAATGTTCACTTGCCTCTTCGAGGGGGCAACCTCCAATAGAGCTGAGCTCAATTACAAAATAAGACACGATGCTCCTCGAGGGGAGTCTCTATCCTTTATATAGGATTCATACATGCAATACCATGGGGCAATACCATGGTTCTTATTAATACCATCTATCTAATACCATGGCCCATTTGCAACTAACTGTGGTCCCTTCATTAAATGCGGGTTAACCACTTACAATTATTAATATGGGCTTTATTGACTCTTTACTTAACTATAACTATGACTCGATCCTATTACATAAATAAGGGGGTTAGGGTTGGACCCTAACATGCCCTCCCCCATAAGAATAGCCTTGTCCTCAAGGCTGAAGCTGCGAAAACTACTGAAGGATAGTAGCTGGTTCCCAAGTTGCATCTTCCGGAGAGGTGTCTTTCCACTTGACGAGGACTTCCTTGATCGTGTGGCCACGCAGGTGCCGTTCTCGTGTGTCAAGAACCTGTTCAGGTTGGAGCCAGATTGACCCTTCTTCATCCACTTCAGGTAGACTGGTTTGAATTTTGCAATGGTTCCCAATCACTTTCTTGAGGCATGAGACATGGAAGACTGGATGGATTTTTGCAGTGGGTGGCAAAGCTAACTTGTAGGCGACTTCTCCAATGTGCTAAAGTACTTGATACAGTCCGTAGAATTTTGGAGATAATTTCTGACAACCCTTGTCTTTGAGTGATGTTTGCTTATATGGTTGTAGCCTCAAAAATACCTGATCTCCCTCTTGAAATTGGCGTTTTGAGCGATGTTGATCTGCTTGTTGCTTCATCCGGTTTTGGGCTTGATGAAGATTCTCTCTAAGGTGGGCCAGCATGGTTATGCGATTTTGCAGGAGTTGATCCATTGCTTGTAGCTTCGAGCATCCCTTGATATAGGAAGTAGGGGAAGGAGGGAGTTGACCATAAACTGCTTCATATGGAGTCATTTTGGTGGTGGCATGATAGTTGGTGTTATACCACCATTCAACTAAAGGTAACCACTGTACCCAGAGATGTTGCTTTTTTGAAGTGAAACACCTAAGGTAGGTCTCCAGACATTTGTTGACTGCTTCAGTTTGACCATCAGTTTATGGATGATAGGAAGTACTGAGTTGTAGTTGGGTACCTTATAGCTAGAAGAGTTCCTGCCAAAAGTTACTAGTGAAGATTGGGTCACGATCAGACACAATGGAAGTGGGCATGCCATGCAATTTGAAGATCTGATCCATGAAAGTTTGAGCGATCAAAGTCAGTGTAAAAGGGTGGGGTAGGGCGCAAAAATGAGCATACTTAGAAAGTCTGTCCACAACCACCATGATGACTGACTTGTTTCCTGACTTTGGAAGACCCGTAATGAAATCCATAGAAACCTCTGTCTAGATTGAGGCCGAGATGGGCAATGGCTGTAATGTGCTTGGGGATTTGACTGTTTCTCCTTTGTGGCGCTGACAGATGTCGCATTCATCTACAAAAGTAAGAATGTCCTTTTTCATGCCTGTCCAAAAAAAAGATCTTCGAGTGTGAGCATACGTCTTCTGAAAGCCTGAATGTCCTGCAATGGGAGATGAGTGCAACTCCGCCAAAATGCAGCTTTTGAGGGTGGATGTTGGTGATATTACGACTCTGTCCTTGCAACAAAGAATCTCATCCTGCCACGAGTAGCCCGTTGTGGAATTTGGATCCGCTTGCAATTGATTAATGAGTTGGGAGATCCAGGGATGTGAAAACCATTCCTTGCGAGCCTCTTCAATCCATTATGGAATGGGAAGGGAAATTGGGAGCAGGGTACTTTCCTCCTCAAATTGGCAGGATAATTTATCTGCTACAATATTTTCGTGACCTTTCTTGTAAATTATCTCATAATCATATCCCAACATTTTGGCGAGCCATTAATTTTGTTGTGGCAAGGATAGGCATTGCTCCAAAAAATATTTAAGGCTTTGATGGTTTGTGTGGATTTGGAAACGTCACCCCAATAAGTATGGTCGCCAGGTATCTACTACATGTAAGATGGCCATCATCTCCCTCTCATAGGTAGATTGTCCCAGATTCTTCCCACTTCGTTGTTGGCTCGTGAAGGCCAAGGGTCGACCTTCCTGCATTAAGACCGCCCCATTACCCGTACCAGAAGCATCAATCACAAAAGATTTGGTGAAGTCGGGTAGTGCTAAGACTAGAGTGGAACACATGGCATATTTGAGAGCTATAAAGGCATGTTGTGCTTCATCATTCTAGAGGAATGAATTTTTCTTGAGGAGTTGAGTGAGGAGCCTAGCAATGTGACCATAATTGCGGACAAATTTGCGATAGTAGCCCGTGAGACCCAAAAATCCTCTCAAGCTCTTCAAGGTATTTGGTTTAGGCCAATCTTGCATTGCCTAGATCTTTTTGGGGTCCACCCTAACACCTTCACGCCCCACAATGTGGCCCAAATACTCAACTTCTTCCATGCCAAAAGAGCACTTGGACATCTTGACAAATAATTTATACTTGTGGAGTAGTTGCAAGAGCATATCTACATGCTGAAGATGTGTGGCCCAGGTGCGACTGTAGATGAGGATGTCATCAAAGAAAACAAGCACAAATTTTCTGAGATATAGTTTGAGCAGGTGGTTCATAAGGCTCTGAAAAGTGGATGGGGAATTACAAAGACCAAATGGCATGACCAAAAACTCATAATGGCCTTCATGAGTTCGGAAAGCAGTCTTTGGAATGTCTACTTCTTTCATGCGAATTTGGTGATAGCCCGAGCAAAGGCCGAGCTTAGTAAGGAATTGAGCCCCATTTAGTTCATCCAGCAAATCACTGACAACCGGCATGGGAAATTTATCTTTGACCGTCAACTTATTGAGGGCCCTGAAGTCTAGACACATATGCCATTCCCCATCTTTCTTGAGCACCATGACCACTGACGATGAATAAGGACTAATGTTGGGACGAATGGCACCTGCTTCCAAGAGTTCCTTGATGATTTTTTCAATTTCATTCTTTTGGGCGAACGGATATCTATATGGGCGCACATTTGATGGTTGGGCCCCTGGGACCAAAGTAATGCTATGATCATGTTCCCCTCTTGAGGGTGGAAGCTCATGAGGCTTGTCAATGACTGGCAGATGGTTGTTTAAGATCTGTTGCATCTCAAGATGAATATGAAGAGAATTGGGTTTGAAGGCCTGGATGGCATTAAATTGGGCTATAACTCCATGGTGGCCCTTTTTTAACAATTTTTCCATCCGATGTGAGCTGATGATAGAGGAAGCTCCCACCTAGAGTCCACAGAGGGTATGTGTGTGGTTGTTCTGCTTAAAGCTCATATATAACTCCTGGAAATCCATTGTGATTGGGCCAAGTGTGCGAAGCCATTCATCACCTAAGACAATGTCGCACCCTCCCATGTGTATAGCAAACATGTGGGTCTTTAACTGATAATCCCCCTTTTGAAGTTTGACATTTTCATAGCGGCCTTCACATTTCATTGTCCCCCCATCAACAATTTGGACCTAGAAGTTAGAAACTGCTCGAACAAAACAATGCACTGTTTTCGTGACTCTTTGATGGATAAAGTTATGTGTACTGCCACTATCAATCAAGACTACTACTGGGTGATGCTTAATAAAACCTCTGATTTTGAGAGTTTGGGGAGAAGAAATCCCTGCTAAAGCATGCAGCAAGATAACTGGTTCTTCAGGTACATTGTCCTGCTGGTTGTCCTATTCTTCCTCCTCTGGTTCCTCAAGTGTTGGGGCTTCCTCCGATGAATTGTGATCAATACCATCAATTTGAAAGAATTTGGGCTCCTTGCATTTATGCCCGAGGGAGTATTTCTCATCACAGTAGTAACACAATCCTTGCTTTCTTCTTTCCGCCATTTCTACTGTTGACACCTTTTGAACCTTGAGTGTTTGGGTAGTGCTTTGAGCCTGGGTAGGGCGACCCTTGGCTATGAAATTTGGGCAATTGGACTGGGCTGCTAACACACACTCTACTTCACGAGCTATCCTGCAAGCATGCAGCCATGAAATAGGGTGTTGCAGTCATACGTGAGCTTGTATGGCTTCTTTGAGACCACTGACAAAACATTCCTCGTAGAACTCATCGTGTAGACCTCCTGTGCGGAAAGCTAAGGCTTCAAAGGCTGTAATATATTCGTTCACTATTCCTATATGTCGGAGCTTAGTGAGACGACCCAAAAAATTAGATTCATGGTCAAAGCGATCCGCAAGAGCTTTTTTGAATGTCTGCCAAGTCAAGGGCCTTCCATAGCAACATTGATGCCATTGCCACCATTGTCATCTTTCATTGTCCAAGTACATGCTACCCACACTAAGCTGAGTCGCATCATCCATGAGGTGATTCAATGTGAAATATTGCTCCATTTGTGCTATCCATGTGGCCGGGTGAGAACCATCAAATTTATAAATGTCCAGCTTGGGTGGTCGCTGCTGGGACTGTTGGTGGGTGCCAAAGAGGTGAAGAGACTGGCTAGACTCGCCCTCAATGTTTTCATTGCCAATATATGCCTCCGCGCGTTCCTCCATCTTGCCCTTTGAGAGTGTTTCATTTAAGTTCTTCAGCTGCAACATTACATCTTTCAATGCTGATTCAAGGTTGTCAATCTTCTCATTGGCCATAGCTTGAGCTCTAGTTTGTACCATGCATCGATCCGATGTACTTGAAATTCGGGATCGCTCGAAATTTTTGGCACTAACAATTGAATGGTACCACCTTGCTCAACTCTTCGACCTGATTCTTATGGGCTAAGTCTCCAATAAGCGTCCCGAGGGCTCTCTAATTAATCAAATCTAAATGGCGGATCTGATTGTTGCGACGGCTACAGAGCCCAAACTACTAGATCTGGATGGCAGATCTGATGGATATGATAAATCTGAATGACGGAACTGATTGATGCTGCTACAACAAAACCCCACCTGCGAGATTTGATCTGGCAAAGATGATGCGTGATCTAGAGATAAAGAAGGGAACTATGGTCTCCAGGAGTGTCAGGTGCTACAGATCGCAATATACATAAGGGTCTGACAGTAGTACTCGGCCCAATCTTTCAGGGCACTAACCAAGGAGGATCAACCGTACCCTTAGCCGTACAACCTGACTACCCTATCATACGCGTGAGTAATCTCCCAGAGTGTTGTTCCTAGTGTACTGTAGCAGCAAGACGACCAACGATTTATGTACGGTGAGGTTTCAAGGGAGCTAGGGGGCTTCCGATATACCTAGAGGGTACTTGGAATACAGTCCGTGCGCGGTTCTGTCTAATGCGCTACTACTCGAAGGGGTACCCACAGGGGTTATAAGGGAGTCCAACAAGTGTGACCACCTCTTGTATTTCCTGCGTACATGCCTCCCCAAATCCGTAGGTTTATGCGCTCAATGATAGATCCCATGGTTTAAAGACGCCGAAACACATCTCTAGCCAAAAAAGAAATTGCTAAAAATTGGAGATCCCACCAGCCCTGGAAAGCGCTTTGATACCACTTGTTATGCTCTTAACCTGCAAGACGATACCAGAATGCCAAAATACCCAGAACATAGAACAATGAGAAATAACAACAAGTATTTTATTATTCAGAAAGCAATGTTCACTTGCCTCTTCGAGGGGGCAACCTCCAATAGAGCTGAGCTCAATTACAAAATAAGACCTGGTGATCCTCGAGGGGAGTCTCTACCCTTTATATAGGATTCATACATGCAATACCATGGTTCTTATTAATACCATCTATCTAATACCATGGCCCATTGGCAACTAACTGTGGTCCCTTCATTAAATGCGGGTTAACCACTTACAATTATTAATATGGGCTTTATTGACTCTTTACTTAACTATAACTATGACTTGATCCTGTTACATAAATAAGGGGGTTTGGATTGGACCCTAACAATAGCAATTCCTCAATGTAACTATCACCCAAGCTCAGAAGGGGTAACGTCGTGGAACATCTTAGTATGACTTCGATAATGTAGCAAGGTGCTCATTTAGATCTACAAGCGAAATTAATTCCTGAGAGAAACTCACAATCGAGAGGATTAGTTGGAGGTAGTTCATGCAACAATAAACCTGGTCTCTGAGGACAGTGCAAAAATGTCGACTAAAGACTATGTGTGGTGCAAAGCCAAAGGGTCATGGCACAACCATTCTTGAAAAATAAGAAAGGATGTTCAATGTCGAGCAAAGGGGCAAAATGTTGAATTTATAGAGAGAATTGGATAAGGCTTATCATGTTGCAGTTAGGACCGTGGGCAGGAAAACTTGTGATTGGGTCAGCATGATTCTCCTGTTATATGATTGGACATCGCACATGGATTATCTGCAATGTTCAAGCGACGTGGTGGGTAACGGAGATTGGTAGGACGAAGTAATAGTTGCATAATAGCATAAGAAAAGTAGTGTTGAAACCCACTTACTTCAAGCTTGGGAGGTCGAGTCGTATTCGTTTTCAGTCACTTCAAGTTAGTAGTCACATGGCCGAAAGGTCGGATAATCGGGAGGTTACATTTTTGCCATATTTTTTCTAGATTCAATGTTCGACTTAATATTGAGTTGATTGTAAAGTCGAGAGGTTAGATAGTCGAATGTTTTTTGTTTTATTGCGATTATTCTAATGTGAGTCGACTATACCTTAGTCGGGAAATTTCATTAGGTCAAAAAATGTTGAGGTCGTGAAGTATGGTAGTTTGATATTCGGGAATACTGAGGTCTGGAAGTCGGGTAGTTTGACAATCAGGGAATACTGAGGTCAAGAGTTCGGTTGGATTATTTATAAAAATCGTAGTCACTCGGTGTTCTTAGTGGGGTGAATGGAAGGTCGGGTTGTTTGATAACCGGGTGGTTTCATTAGTTTGGTATTTTCGCAGTCGGGCATTGCTGAAGTCACGAGGTCCGATAGTTTGACAGTCGGAAATGTTGAAGTCAAAGGTCAGGCCGATATAATAAAAAAATCGTAGTGACTTTGTGTTGGTATTCGGGTGGTCGGATAGTCAAAAGATCATATTTCTGTTTTACAAAATGTTTCTAAATCTGACTTCCAACTGATAAAAAAAAAAATAAAAAAAATAAAAATAAATAAATAAAATTGTTTAAGGCAATTGTGATTGTTAGGTGTTTTTTTTGTTTTTTTGTCTTTTGTTTTATTTTTTGTTTTGTTTATGTTTATGTTGTTGTTGTTGTTTGTTTGTTTGTTTTTTTTTTTTGAGTTGAACGTACAGTCGGGAGGCCAGACAGTTGAGTGTTTTTTTGTTTTGTTTTATGTTTCGTTTATTCTATCATGACCTTGAGTAGACCATAGTCGCGTGAACTCATTAGGTCTAGTAGTTTGACAGTCCGACAATGTCAAGGTCGGTAGGTTGGCCAGAAGCCCGATAATGCTGAGGTCGACAGGTTGGCCTGATTATTTATAATAAAAAAAATTATGGTCAATTCGAGTTCCTGGTCGTGTGGTAGGAAGGTCAGGTACTTGGGAACTTGTATTTTTTTTACAATTTTTTCTTGAATCTAACCTGCGACTTAAGTCTTCAAATATAAATAAATATATATATATATATATATATATATATATATATATATATATATATATATATATATATATATATATATATATATATATAAACAACAACATTATTTAAGACTTTTGTGTTTATATAAACAACTACATTATTTAAGACTTTTGTTTTTATTGATTTTGTGACACACAAAGGGAAAAAAAACTTGTTGTAAACATGACAACAAGAATGAAAATTATTTGGTGAATATTTAAATTATAAGTTTCATACCAAATAATTACAAAACAAAGAA
This sequence comes from Pinus tabuliformis, assembly GCA_031772625.1. NCBI lineage: Eukaryota > Viridiplantae > Streptophyta > Pinopsida > Pinales > Pinaceae > Pinus > Pinus tabuliformis. Next base: position 204,230,833 of record CM062813.1, read on the forward strand.
ATATAGAAAATTGGATTTGCCTTTGTCCAATAAACTGTGAAAAGATTTTATTGTGTGCACACTGGAAATTATTTTCTTGACTCTCAGCTCAGTTAATGATATCATAAGTCTATATGGTATATGACATTATAAAGTATTTCTAGAATTTCAATAACTAATTCTCAAAGCCTATATTCTCTGTTTGTTTATGTTTACGTTTATATATAGTTATAATTGTATTTAGAGCAAAACACCTCAGACAATTGAATACAACATAATGTAGCAAGGAAACACATGCTCAATCTATTTTACACCTCTATCATGCAACAACATATTCCAACTCTTATATGACGAAAATGGAATGCTTCATTACAATTGCATTTAAACACATTAGGCAAAAAATTGTATGTCTTATTGAGACAATAAAGTTGAAGTTATTCACAAACTTGGAAACTGATTTCTAAATATACAACAAATGTCAATTGGACAAGCAATGCACATTGTTTGTGTTTGTCATTGTATTCAGTTGTTATAAGAACAACATTCATGAACACTGATTGAGCTGAAGAAATAACATATGTTCTCAAAATACCTAGTTCGTTAGAACAAAAATCTGATAACTCTGGGTCCTCTAGTTGCGGTTGTATTCAGAGTTAAATACTTGACACAAATTAATACAATAACATAGTAATTGACAGAGAATTTTTTGATAAAATGTGCAAGTATTTGCCCAATTCCTTGTGCTAGCTTTGTGTATAATAACTCTTCTATTGGGACTCTGGACATACCTAGTGTGCAACCGAAGTTCAACATTGAATCCATTGTCATATTGTGCTTCATCTTATGGGCATATTGGTTTTCATGGACATATTGACACATATACATAACAAGAGACAACAGTGCAACGAGAACTAGTGGAATGTATCTTGTTGAGGAACCTTGTACAACAATGCTCAAAAGAATAGTAAGTTTAATGTGCAATATACAATGATAAATATTTTAACAAGAAATAGATGAGTCTGCTATATTATAAGCATTGTGAATGTGAACAGGGATCAAGGCACAATTATGACTGCAACAATTAATATGCTTGCATTCAATTTAAATAAGAAATTATTGACATGTGGCAAAAATCCTCTTGGAACAAGTCACTATGTGCTCGATCAAAGTTCCAATTATTATTTTTTTCTTTCAGTATGGTTGCCTAGCACCTGTAAAAAGGTCATGTTGTCTATCTAAAATTAAAATTCAACTAGATCTACAGCTCAATCGAGCCATCGATGACCATGAATATAATATTTTGCAAGATAATCAAAATTTTGCATGTGGAAAATTTGCGCCACTTTTGTTACATAGCACAATAGATATTCTAGCTTCAATAACTGAAGCAACTGGTGCAATCAAATGTGCATACCAATTCTCACTTGTACACTTTGACATATTACTTGAACAAGGTTTATAGATCTATGGACAAAATATCAATGATTGTGATGACTGTTTGTTTGAGTCTATTTGTACACTCGCATTATGTTTCGATATGTCTAATATGAAAAAAAACAGTTGTACAATTTTTTTAATAATTGTTTCATTTGCAATGAGAATATTGCTACCAATTGCTTAAAATAACGCCTGGATACTAGAAACATTGAACAAGAGCAATGTATCATTGATTCACAAGTTTATAATATAAACGCATTACTTCCATATGCATATTGACATATAGAGGAAAAAGGTTTTGCAATACAATGAATTTGTGAACTATTTGATGTTAACATATATATCTACAATACAAAAACAAAAGATATTTTCTTGAGATTTTGTTCATCAAACACTTGCTCCAAAGTCATGTACATTATGCATGTACCAATATCAACTACAATGCTCATTTAACTAATGATTTAATCAATCTAAATACCAACAATTAGAGGGTTTAAATGAGCATAACAGTTCGCATAATATCATGAAATTTAATTTCCTAATTGGAATTGAATTCACAAAATTGAACAAATAAGTGTTGGCTCAACATTTAAATAAAAGCTTCAAAAATATCTTCGGATTTTGATACCATCCAAACAATTTTTTTAGTATTTTCTAGAATATCTACACATGCATAATTTAAAGTAAATTAATAACAATTTCTATGTCATAGAGGAGAGCAAATTTGCCTATATTTGAGTATTGTATTGCAATGATAAACTAGGAATAAGTGAATCTACAATTTTTTAAACTTTTTATTATAAAAAGATGTAAATTGCAAAATTTTCACAAGGAATCTTAAATAGAATTATCAAAGACTCATTGGGAATGAAATAACACAAGTCATAGAATAAAACCAGAGGCATTTATTAAGTAATTAAAATCACGCACTAACATAAATGCCACAATTCATTACACATGAGCACTGAAAATGGTATTGAAAAAAGTTGGCATTTCAATATTGATTAAAAACGTTCAAGTTTGTAGTCTTCACTGATTTTGGACCCTTTGCACCAACGCATAAAGGTCTATAAATACTAAAATACAATAAATTAAAATAGGTCCTAGAACATGAAAAAAAATATGAAACTAAAGACTGAATTCAAAAATGTTGTATGTTCATTTTAAATCTGGCAGGCAAGCATGGATCTTCTCCTCATCTTCAAAGTCTTCGTAATTGATACTAAGTAGCAAGTCAGGTGCATGTACTTCGACATAAGTTGTCCATTGTGAATATAACTCGTACATTGCATAGAAATAATTGAGAGGAATTGATTGATGTTGATCTGACAATTGGCAATTAATCCTTGTGCTTCTTTCTTCTTCCTTTGATATTTGACCTCAAACATGGAAATAAGCTTGATTCGCTCAAAAGGCAGTTGCATAAAATTTTGGAAACTTTATTGTGTCCAATCCGTAATGTTTTTTTATTTCTACCTGGTCCTTGGCAAGAAGATCTTCTATGGGCAATTTTAATTCTTTTGGAACTACTTCCTTTAATGACTTGCTACCTAACAGGTCAAATTATTCTATAAAGTTTGTTCCTTTTTCCCAAATTGATAAACATTGCTCATATGTGGTTTGTATGCATGCTCTGATTTATTTTTGCTCTCTCTCCCTGCAACTTAATGAAGCAAGCATCAATCTTTTGTCTCCCTTATAAACTCTTAGAATTTCAGTGGATTGAAATTCATTTTCCCAGTTTAGTATAGAGAGAAACTTCCTTTTAATTGATTTGTCTTCTTCTACCAACAAATCAATTCTTTCACTTAAATCTTTAATTTCTTGATAAACCATTGAGATTTTATCCATATTTTTTTATAGAACTTTGCTTAATTCTTCCTTAAAATTAGACAAATTTGTAAAGCTTGATCTTTGAAAATATCGAGACTCTTTGTTGCTTGTTGATTCTCATTCACTTGATATTTAAGAAATTCAATTTCCTATTGCAAAGTTGTGACAATAATGGCAGAATTGTTGTCTACTTCTTCCTTCTAGATACGGGTTCAATCTTCATGTAATTTTCTCAATTCCTGTATCTCTTGTTTATGTTTTGCATTCACTTGTTCCAGTTGTTTCTGAAAATCGTTCTACAAGTTTTCTATTTCTACAATAAATCCTTGAATTAAATTAGCAGAATGTCGATGCCAGTTTCTTCACTGAACAATTCATTTTTCTTCAATTTTTCCTCCAAAAATTTATTTTTTTGTAAACTATCATCGTATGAAGCTGCAAGCTCATTCAAATGATACTGATTGTAATTGAAAAAAGCTTATAAAGCTTAGGAATATTCCTGAGCTTTTTCTTTTACGTCTCCCTGAGCCTGCTAGTTAAATTCAGATACAGTTTCCAGAGTATCATGCTTTCTTTTCTTTGTTCTTAGGACAACTTATTTTGTTTGACTATTAAAATAATAATCTATCAAAGATGGAATAGTATTTGCAATTGTCTCTAATTCAGAAACTAGTTTAAACAACAATGATTCCCAAGGAATCTTAGTAGAAATCGGTGTTACTGATGCCTGAGGAGATACAGTAGATATAATATCCAGTTTTTTATATGATTCCAGTTTTTGCTCATTTTCCTTAGTACTGGTTTCAGTAGATTCCTATTTTTCCTTGTCCTTAGGTACTTCCATTTCTTTGACTTATGCACTTTATGGTTTCTCTTGCTCTGTTTTCTTAGGATAATTAATGACAATAATCTCATGTTCAACTGTTTCTTCTTTTTTTGGAGTCTTTGCTCTTCTTGTAGTTTCATGTTCCTCTTTTAGATTTTGTATTGATGTGGATTCAACTTCTTCACCTGTGATAACAAAACCTTCTAATTTTTCAATTTCTATTGCTTTTCCCTTATGAGAAACAATAGAAGCCTCTGAAGTGATTTCATTGAAATTAAATTGCAAAAATTTAGTAGACTTTAACTCTTCGAATGAAATGTTGAGGTGTAGAGCCTTTTCCTTTAATTTGTGTAAATTTCCTCTCTAAATTCTTGCAATTGTCGTCTTGATTCATTATGTAGGACTTTGTCTCTTTGGACAGCTTGCTGAAAATCATCAATGCATATAAAAGCCTCATCAAAAGGTGGTTCTTGATGAACAATTTTTTTAATATAATTTATTGTTATATAATGATGGCCAATGAAACCTTGGGGATCATAGTCATAATGGGGCAAAGTAAATAACCAAATTTTCTCAAGCTCTTTGGCTTCTATGATTTCATGCCCTTTGTCTCAGATATTAATGTCACCAAACTTTATTGGGAAATTAGGCTAGAGTTTCTTTTGTAGCTTACTCAATTTTTTGGCTTGCCCATACAAAACAACTTGATTAGCCACTTCTCTCAAAGCAAGTCTTTTTGGAATATATCGAGGCAGAAGATGGGGACCAACTTCGTTGCCAAAAAATCTGATGTAGGAAAATAATTCTTCAACAAACCAACAATCTATTGATTCTAGGCCTTCTTTCAAATTATCACTTATTCTGGGAGGTATTGTTCCAAACAACACTTGATGCAAAGGAATCAAAACATAGTGGAAAATATCATAAAAATGGTATTTAAAATTAGACTCCCATAGAATAGGAGCATAATTTTGAATCGGTAGTTGTTGGTCATATGGGTAATTCCATTTCATGAGGGGAAATGGGACCAAGGCAATAACAACATCTAACAAATAGGCATACATACAAAAATATAATTGAACTCGGGGGAAGATGAGATTAACAACTTCACTAAATCTGTGATATTCTGTGACAACATGTCAGCCCAGTTTAGGTGTTTCCCCTCATTCAAAATGCTATGGATTATTGGGATCCATTTAATTCTACAATTCTTGGGATCTTATTCCCCATATAATTTGCTTAGCATTTTAATAAGAAATATAACATGCTTTCCTAAAAATAGTTATTGGATAGTCCTTTTTTCCTTTGAGCTTGAAACTTTATGCTTCTTCTCTAAACCATTCTTCAATTACTATATCATAATTCTCCTGACATTTCTTCAAGAAAATACTTCGAAACTTATGAAGGAACTCAAAATTAAGTGAGATTTGTGGGCACTGAGCTTATATATGGCCGATAATACTTCAGATTTCCAAGAGGCTATCACAATTTCTTGATGGTCAGATATTGTTCACTTTTTAATATTAGCTCTGTTCGTGTCAGTCTTTCCAGCCTTCCTCCAGTGATCAAAAATACTCTTACAAAGTGATTTTAAGGTGTCAAGGTCAAATTTTATCATTTCAGTGAGTCTTCAAGTAAAATTTGGTCACTAGGCATTAGGTCTAGGTTTTGCTTTCACTCCTTTCAAAGTTGTCCAAATGTCGGTCTATGTCACTATTCAGCTGAGTCTACCATCATTCAGAGGGTTGTCATCATCATGTCATGTTCCAATGGGTCATTTTACACCTTGTTCATGCTTCAGTTGCGTCTAGGTAAGGTCATTTCCCTCTCCTAGGGTTTTGAAGGAAATTTCTCTTGGACGGTCAAATCATCAGCAAAACATGTATCCTGATGTTCATCCACCTTCCCCTATCCTTAATGTACCTTATTAAACATTTCCCATGACTGAGATCCCCCAAATTCCTTATTTTCACACAAACCCTAGTTTCTTGCTACAAACCTTATTTTCTAGGCTAGGCCTGTGTTTTGCCCTTTTTGACCCCTTCCCCTCACTCAATTTCAGAGATTACACTTTCCCTTACTTCCTAACATCCCTCCCTACTTCCAAAAATTTTCTCAAGAATTTAGAAGCCCCTTATCCGCTTCATTTCGCTTCATTTCGACAAATCCCTTGTTCCACACATCGGGATAGGTTTTACTCAAATGATATTTCTGAGCAATAAAAGATGCATTTGGGACAACTGAGAGATATTTTTGTCCACAATAGGCCAAGGAAGAAAAACCTCCTTCACTTTTTACACATGTGTCATGGTTTTAGAGAAATGTCAAAAATACAATCACGTCGGGAGAATTGATGCACCTCTGAAGTGACCTTGGGAAAATAAAGTTTTCTCCTAGCTTGGTTGGCAAAATGACTTTATTGATGAGTCAAATGATAACTAGACACAATTATCTTTCTAATGAGCTATCATGAGCTCAATTTGGAGTTGAGGAAGGCATTCAAAAGTTGACTGCAACAGCACTCTGCCTTGAGGCAGTCTCATTTGACACATTTTGACCAGTCTTGGGAGATTTGATTTTTGATAGGGAAAATGAACTCCAAATTGAAAAATTATAGTTGGGTTGGAAATTAGACTCAAAGACCTTTCCAATGAGCTATCATGTGCCCAATTTGGACACCGGGAACGCCTCCAAAAGTCTCCTGCAAAAAGTGTTACGCACAGGCTCTATGCGCCGCGCCTCAAGCCCAATGTGCCGCGCCTTCCCTGTGCGCCGCGCCACCTGGTGCGCACTTTTTCTAGGGAGCTCCAAACTGAAAAAAGTTTATATTTTTGGATTTGGCATGAAAAATCATGACTGCTGGTGCATGGCCAAGAAGTTTGGGCAAGTTTTGAGTCCCGAGGAGGTAAAAAACACTCAAAAAATGACTTCACTGCCCCTAGTTTGACACACAGGAAGCAGTGTTGGGAAATTGAAGTTTTGGAGGGGCAAATGGGCACCAAATTCAGAAATTCCTCTTGGGTTGGAAAGTAGACAGGAAGGGATTTCCAACAAGCACACTTGGGCTCAATTTGGACTTCAGGAAGTGCCTCAAACTCAGCCTCAAAGTGGCGCGACGCATACAGATTTTGGCGCAGCGCACAGAGGATTTTTGCTCAATTTTCCACCTTCCAGCTCAGAAATTCGGCCAGTTTGACTAGTTTTGCTTTGTGATGTAATTTTTTTTATCTATCTTGATGTAATTGTATGAACATGATGTAATTTTGGCACTTATTTACTTGTTCTAGAGGATTCATTCACCAAAAAGTGAAAATTTAATGAATGAATCAGTTTCCTACCTTATAGAGGCAAGTTGTTTTGATTGCCTAGATTTTAGTGCTTTGTTTAGAATTGGTTGAAATAGCTCCTAGAATGATGAGCTCGACCCATAGAGGCAAGGGAATGGGTTGGGCTAGTCTATATCATGTAATTCCTAAGTCATTTTCAGGGTTGGACACTTGGGATTGCTTTGGCATATCATTGTACATTCTACCTCTGCATTTTTGGCTAAGGAAAGACCATGGTTTTGCAGCACTATTTGGGATCCATGTGGCTTTATGTTTTGATGGTGTGCTTCTCTGAGTAATTGTAAGTTCATTAATGTTATGTGTATCATTTTCCTCTCTTTTCTTCTGAATTTGAACAAATGAGTGATTAGGGTGGAATCCATTAACTGTTATGCTCTGCCTTTGAATTTCTTTAAATTTCCATGTTTTCATCTATTTAAGGAGAATTCTTGAGACTTTCTTGCTCTCCTTAGCTCCTCACCAGTCTGATCTATCCATTCACTTACTTTAAAGCATCAAAACGATCACCTTCCTTGCCCCAATCAGAACTCTGCAGAAACTCTGCCTCATCCCCGAGCCCAATTTGCCTTTCCCTGTTTCCAACACAAAACCCCCAAAACTCAAATCCAACTTTTGTAGTTCATACCTACACTAAAATTAGCTTTTATTTCAGTCATCTTGAGCCCCCATCACTTTTCTTTTGTCGAGATTGACTCGGAGAGAGCCCTCTCCTGTCCTCGTAGAGCTAGCTACGAGGCTGAGCGTGGTTTGAGGTGGACCTAGAACCTTGTCTTTTTAGCCTGAGACAAATCTAGGCTCTAACAAGCGCGAGAGAGAATCCATGAAATCATGTCATAATAGGGAACAAATATGGCCCTGGTTGCTGCTTTATGTAACTTTGTTGCTCTGATTGTTTCAAACAATTTGTTCTTTGTTTCAGTAGTTATTGGACCTTTTAACCATTCCCTTTGCTCAAAGAATTCAAATATCTCTTTCCAGGTCATCATACATGCTTTTTGCATTTTGTAGGTTGAATCTGACATGAGTAATGCATCGAAGTTCACTTGTTGTGCTGGTCCAACATCCATGCTCTTAATATTTTATTTTATTTGATCTATTTGTTGCTTTGCCACTGCAAATTTTCCCTTTTTTTTCCATTGTATAACATGTAAATAGTTTTAGGCCCATATCCCTCTGCAATTGTGTCTACGAGATCATTTCAAAGATCATATCTCTTCGTATTAATCCTATTCTATCCAAGATGATTTCAAAGGAATAGTTTGCCTTCCTCCGACACCGCCAGATCCATGAAGCCATAGGTACTGCTCAAGAAGGCCTTCACTTGATCAAATCGCTTTCCAAAAAGGTTGGTATCCTCAGTATTAACATGTCCAAAGCATTTGATCACATGAGTTGGTCCTACATTTAGCTCATTCTTACTCACATTGCTTTCCCTCATACTTTTATCAATTGGATTATGTGTTGTTACACCTCAGTTTCGTTTAGTGTCCTCATAAATGGGGCGACATCTGGGTTCTTCCATGCTGAAAGAGGACTAAGATAGGGCTTCCCTCTTTCCCCTTTGATTTTTCTTCTAATAATGGAAGGTTTAAGTAGGTTGCTAAAAAATGCTCGCTTAGCTGGAGATCTGGGAGGGGTCTCGATCAAAGACAGTGTTTTCCTCTTGCATCTTTTGTTTGTAGATGATGTACTTATTTTCTTAAATGGCTCATACCGTGATTCCTCTTGTTTCAATACCATCTTATCTTTGTTTTGTAAAGAGACAGGTATGGAGCCGAATTATGACAAATCTACCATCATATTCAATTCATGTTTGCAAAATGAGCAAAGATTTGCTACCCAACATTTTGCTTTCGTCAAGCAGGAGCTGGATTCTGGTCTCAAGTATTTAGGATTTAGGCTGAAGTCGAATGGATACCATATTACTGACTGGTCGTGGCTGGTAGCAAAAATTGAAAGTCGCATCAACATGTGGAAGCAAAGATGGCTCTCAAGAGCGGCTAGGCTCACTTTGATTAAAATTGTGTTGGAGGCTATCTTAGTATATTGGATGTCCCTAGCCTGGATCCCAAAAGGAATTCTTCGCAGGATGCAACAGATTTGTTTTCATTTCCTTTGGAGGGGACAAAATTTGGGGCACAACTTTACATGGGTTAGTTGGGACAAAATTGCAAAACCAAAAAAGTAGGGTGGGTGTGGGCTAAGATGGGGTGGAAAATTATAAACTCAGGTAGCCTCTGGAAGGAGGTGATTTACAACAAGTACATCTACCTCCTATCTGTTATTGAATGGATTAGAAGCCCCTGTCAAAATATTATGGGTGCTTAAATCATATGAAAAGCCATAGCTCAATCCTTTAGCATTATTAAGAATGGTTTGGGCTGGAGGATTGGCAATGGGGTGCATGTTATAATTGGCACAGATTCTTGGGCTGGTAGTGGGAATGAGCATATCCTTCCAAGGGAAATGTGCCAGGACTTGACGGTGGCAAGTTTCACTCAGTTAGCACAAATTTCGGCGGTGGGTCGCCTTGATTGGCCGAGGCTGCAATGGTTGGATTTCGAGAACTTGGATTAAAAGAAAGATGAAGTAGGGTTTGGTTTCGTTTTGTGGGAGCTTTGGAGGAAGCCAACATTAGAATTTTTGATAGGGCAGATGAGCTCATTTGGGCAAAGGCCCCAACTAGTAGGTACACCCCAAAAGAAGGCTTTGCTGCAATCATGGAGGCTTGGGTCTTGGGTGAGGGTTGTTGGTGGTGGCATCATTTATGGAAATTGAAATCCCCCCACAAGTGCTCTTCATGTGGTGCATCCTCACTAATAAAGTTCCTACTGAAGCAAACTTGAGCAAGCGTATGGTGCAGGATTGCTCCAGATGTTGTCTTTGTAAAGTGGAAGTAGAGGATACAAATCACCTATTTCTACATTGCCCAGTTTCGACCGAGGTTTGGTATTTCATTACAACAACTCTCAATATTGATAATCAATGGGAAGGCCGAAACGTAAATAATGCCTGGCATCAGTGGTGGTCGGCTACGACCTCCCAGAAAGTCATAAATCTTCCCTCATCGTTTGCTAGGGTATTTGGTTGTTTAGAAATCACCTGATTGTTTTGGAGTCGCCATTTCAATGGGCTATCTCTTGTAATCACATGTTGTCTATTTACAACTTGATTCTTGAGGAACCGGTTCGACAAAGGATTAGGGTCATCAGTCCTAAAGTTATAGGGAAAAGCTTTCCATGGGATTTTTTCGATGGCTCGGCCCAAGTAGAAGGATGTGGGGGGGGGGGGGGGTGGCACAATCCTTAATATAAATGACTCGGTTTATTTCAAAATTAAAGTGGGTTTAGGGAGAGGCACAAACAATTTTGCAGAATTAAATAGCCTTAGACACCTCCTCCTTTTCGCCTAGGAACAAAATTGCCACAAGATTTAGATTTTCGGGGACTCACAGCTTATCATAAATTGGATAAATGGTGTTTATCTCTATCACTTGCACACACTCAGGGACTTGCTGGAGGATGCTTTATCTTTAAAATCTCAATTTGAGTTTTTTTGTCTACTTTCATATATACAGGGAAAGGAATGAAGTCACTGATCTTCTATCCAAAGAGGTCGCGCAGTTGATTAAAGGTCATTTGTTGATTCAGGAGTTCAGGGAAGGGGCTTTCTTCCAGTTTTTTTCATCGCCCTTTCATAGAAGGGGGGTGGGAACCTCTCAGAATGATCATGAGGATCATTCTTTTTTTTCTTTTTGCGGTTTCTAGTTTATGAGCTAGACCGATTTTTGGACTTTATGGCTTCTGTAGCCTCTATTTATTTGTTTGATCAGGCTGTTATGTAAATATTGTTTATGATCTTGGATTGTTTTTGTTCAGTAGTGAAAGAATTTCATACATGCTGGTTCACAACATGTAATTTTCTTAAAACTTATCTAATGAAAATTACACTTTTTTCCTGGGAAAAAAAACATGTAAATAGTAACAGAGGATATAGAACTTTTGCTTATTTAAAATTTGAAATTGAATTCATGAATGTCTAAAAGAAATAACGTTATGCTTACACAATTTCTTTGAAACTGGTGCTTTGTTTCCTTAATTAAGTGGTTCTTGCAATGGGACTTAAGAAACGAGCATGCAACCAGAACACCTTAAAATCTTAAATTTGCAATTAGAGATTTTGTGTTTTTTGGCATTTTAAGAGATGTAAACAGTAACAAAGCATATTTAAGTTTTGATAACTCAAAATTTGGAACTGAATTCAACAATTTGCAAAAAAAAAACATTATGCTTACACATAAAAAATTTAAACTCGTATTGTGTTGCCTCAATTCAATTCTTCTTTGAACAAGAGCTAAATGAACAACATGCACACAAAAGACCTTAAAATCTTAAATTTGCCACTAAAGAGTTTATTTTTTTGGTATTTTATAACTTGTAAATGTGAATACAACGTACATAAGTTTTTCTAATTTGAAATTTGAAATTACACTGAGGAATATCTAAAAAAAATAAAATTATGCTTACAAAGAGGTTTTTGAATTTGGTACTCAGTTTACTTAATTCAAATTTTCTTCGAACAATACTCCAGAAAAGAGCATGCAAGCACAATAGCCTAAAATCCTAAAATCTTGTTTAGAAAAACGCGAAAACCGCAAATGAACTTGTGCATTAATTCCTGTAAACAGAGCAACTATTTTTGTTTTCGGGAATAAAAAAGCATTAAAAATTTTATTATTGATTTAACAAATAATTAATTGAATGTGAAACGAGAAATTTTGAAAATCTTTATTAAAAAGTGCACTGCACACAAATCAACAAAAATAATATTTTATTCACATGATCAGACGGATTGGAAGTCGGGCGGTTGGCCAATCGAACATTTATTTATTTATTTTATGATTAATTTGTTATATCTCGATTTCGACTATACCATATTCAACTTTTCTCTTTATTGTGTCAATCGTACAGTCGAGAGGTCAGACAATTGGGAGTTTTCTTTGTTTTGTGATTCACTTATTATATCCTGACCCCGACTATACCATAGTTGAGTGGTTTCATTAGGCCGTTTAGTTTGAAGGTTAGCCAATGTTTGGGTTCGGAGGTCACTCAGATTATTTATAATAAAATTCCTAGTCATCCCGACTTTCTAGTTGCGTGGTCAAAAGGTCACATAGTCTAGAGGTTAATTTTTTTACAAAATGTTTCTCGATCCATTCTATGACTTAAGTCTTCAAAAAACAAAAGCAAAATGTTTAACGCTTTTTATTTTTAATTTTTAATTTTGTGATACACAAAAGAAAAAAAGGCTCCTTGTAAACCTGATAATAGGAATGCAAATTATTGCCTGGATTTTTATATTATATCTTTCGTGTCTAAAAATAACAGAACATGGATCATGGTGTTGGGACAGGAAAAATGTATGATTTCTCTTCATTAAATGCTTCATTTATCATTCATCCTTATAAGATTATCTCTATTTATAGACTAAAATGAGGAAACTATCAGTTAAAGTTGGAAGAAACTATTTGGTGATAGAATAAGCAAATTTAGTATGAAAAACTGATTCTTTGCTATCTTTGTATGCAGAGATGCGATTGGGCAAAATCTGTTCAGTTGGCAGGACAGTACGAGGCCATAAAGGGGAAAATCCATGACGTCTAGGGCAGACAAGGATGCAAAAGATTAGTTCGAATACTCCTGTTTTATCATATGATCAGATTTTATATTGTGAAATCCTCAGGAATTCCTGATCTTAAGGATTCACTTCTATCCAAGTTTCTCTTTTATGTTATATAGGGCCGAAAGGCAACTAGATACATGTGGAGACTTTTAATTTGTAATTATTCTTTTTGAAAAAAGATGTTGTTAATTCAGTGACTCAGTTAGCTGTTACTTTGAAGTTAATGAAAGAAGGTTGCGTTTGATACATCTCCGTATTCTGAGTTTTTATTAAGCAGAGGCTTCTGGCGACTATGGGCCCAGTCACAAGAAGTTCCACTGCTCCTTTGTGTTATAGTTTTATATTTAGTCTTTGCAAATGATTTAATGTTTAGTTATTTCATTTATCTTGAAGATTTCTGACATTGATTTATACTGCTGCTCAATTAGATTTATATTGAAGTTGCGAGACATACCTAAGTAGCACCTTGATTAGAATGAGTGAATGCGTGTTTGATTGTTGTTCATTTGAATAGATGTTATCATAGATCTTGAGAGACAAGACTAATTAACTTCTATGGATTGCAACATAGAATGTTTACCATTTAGGAAACCTTTATCGCTGTTGTTGTTGACTTGTCGATTGCTGTTCAATTACTGATTGTTGATTGTTGTTCATTTATTATTGTTGTTAAATTGAATAATGCAGATTGATTTGGGCTGTTATAGATTGGTAGTGTTGTTTAATAATCGTGGTTGCTTTACTTGATTAAGTGTGATTAGCCTCAAGCTTATTCGAATGATTCTCAGTCCAATTCTCATTTGCATTAAGCTCAAATTGGTTTTTGAACAAGTTGCACAGAATTACATAGTGTGTTGTGAGTATTTCTTTCATAGATAGTTCTTTGTAGAGTTGTGTGAATTGAATTGAAGAATTAGCCTTTAATGATTGCAATGATTCATCATTAGATAACCTCTAGCTCCACTGCACATACTGTGTTGGCACTCTTGAAATAGAAAGACTTACCTCGGGTTGACAACTAATGTAGGGATTAAGACGACCTGTAAAAAGACATCTTAGTGAGCCAACATTTTGGCGTCGTTGCCAGGGAGAGTGTTTAAAGTGATTGATTTTATTTCTTTGTTGTAGGAGAAATAGGTTTTAAAAACGGAAGGTAAGAACCTGCGTACCTAGCAAGTAAAGTGCTTGCTTACCTGCTCGTTTTACAGCAAAATCTTAAAGGTTAAATAAGAATTTGTTTTATGAATGACTAGAAATAAAAAGAGTAGAATCCTCCACCAAAACCTAAAGGATTGGTGAACCTTGGGAGAACTACCTTTATAGACGAAATCCTAAGAAGAGCAGAGTCTCAAGCATCAGTAGGATTCCAGGCTATATCTGGAAAAAGTTCTACTGCCATCCCTCAAGCAGCAGACTCACCATTTGTAGCTCATGTTGAGATTCAAAGCCAAGTAGGAGGATCAGAACAGAGTTTTCAAGCTACAATAAGCCTACACTCTGATCCTCTACAAGAGGGAAAATCTTGTAACTTACAAGAAGGAAAAGGAGAAACTAGTGGGGCTGCTAAAGCAGAACCACAACTGTCTAAACAAGGATCTCCTGAGATTCCAGACCTAGGGAGTGTTGTAAAGCCAGCTCGGGTTGCTAACTCTCTGTTTATTACATAAGCACCCCTTGAAATCCTTGAAGATTATTGGCATATCTTTGATCAAATGGTAGATCAGCCACCCCAAGGTCAAACCTCGACATTAGAGTACCCCATAGTCGACCAGGTGGCCAATGCCCCTATGAAGGCTATTCCTCTGTAGAACATCCCAACCTTCCATGGGATGATCACAGAGGATCCTGATGCTTTCCTGTTTGAGTTTGATGTCCTCTGTAGAGGGTATGACTATACCACCGACCCCCAAAAATTGAAATTGTTCCCTTCCACTCTGAAAGGGGCAACTTTAAGATGGTTTATGGGTCTAGGTGGGCGAACCATCAATTCTTGGGACGAAATGAAAACCTCCTTCCTTAAAAGATATCAGGACTTTTGTAAAACTAGGGAACTGAAAGATGAGATTTTCAAGATGACTGCAAAAGATAATGAAACACTAGAAGAATATGTAGAACGATTTAATTATAATTTACAAAGATCTCCACACACTGCCCTACCAAAAGAAGTCCTAAGAGCTATATTGATTAAAGGAATGAAAGAGGAATGGGTAGAAACTCTAAACTTAATGGGAAAAGGGGATATTTCTCAGGAAGATTATGATGAAATTATTCGTTTGTGTATCAGGTGTTCACGAGGAAGCACACGTACAGGAGTAGCTAGCCAAGATCCAATGAGTAGAGGAAGCAAACCACATAGTGGAGGTGTAACACGGATGGAGATCGGAAACCTCCTAGAAGATTTTAAGACGGATATCCTGGGAACTCTTACAACACAGTTGGACGTCCTACAAGCCAAGCAAAAACAAGCTTTAGCAGAACAAAATTTGGCCATCTTCTGCCCATGTTGTCGAAAGAAGCACAGCCAACGGGAATTCCCGTTAGGCATGGTTCAGATGTGCACCATTTGTACTAAAGATCAATACTGAACAATGTCCATCATTACCCGAGCTGAAAGCAGTATTCAAAGAAGCAGAGGAACAAACAGAACCGGTATATTTGATGAACCAACATCGACAATGGCCAGCTAAACCTATAGGTATGTCACAAGATGCATCCCAATTCTTTCCTTCCTCACAGTTTAATCAACAACAGAACCTTGGGGCAGCCTGGCAAGGCCAATCACCCTACTCAAACTGGTAAAGCCCGCCATTCACTATGACATCCTGACCAACACAATCTTTTCCAGGAAATGGCTGGCCAAATTCTCCTTTTACTCCTGTTTGGAAAGGCAATCCATATCAATCCCAGTGGCCTGCCTCCACCTCTCAAAATCTGAATTTGTCTACAAGCTGGCAGTAACCTCTGGGGATATCTAATGTACCTATGGGGATAGGCCCCTAGCCTCAAACCGCACTGCCAGCTCCTTATGCATTACAAAAAAATTCTCAACCTCTTCTGCGACCACAGTTACCAGCTCAGCCGAACCTGAATCCTAATAACAGACCAGTCCAATTGGTACAGATTATTGAAAATCCAGAATATGAGATTGAGCAGAAAGAATGTAATGAGCTTAGATTAAGGTCAGGTCGTGTCATTATCCCTGAGGAAAAGAGGGACCAACCTTCAATCGAAAGTGTAACTCCACCTATACATATTCCATCACCAGTCCATGTTCCACCAATTGTAAATAATATTGAATCAAAGTGAGGGGAAGAAACAGATCAACATGATGACCCTGAAAAACTTATAGTCACTTCTCTGTTCCCTGAAGGGCTAGCGATACCTAAACTGATCACCTACCCTGATTTTGATCTTGTAGGGGAACTAAAAAATTTGTGTATTAAGATTCCTCTCCTCCAGGCTATTCAAGACATCCCCATCTATGCCAAAACCATCAAAGAATTATGTGTAAAGAAGCCTACGAGGAAGGTAAAAACCTCACCCACTATCCATGTTGTAGGAACCTTATCTGATCTACTCCTGGGAGAGGAAACTCCAATAAAGTACAAAGATCCTGGAAACCCCATAGTAACAGTTTAGATATATGGCCGCTCTTTTCCAAATACACTAGTTGATCTAGGAGCCGCCATTAACATATTGACAACAGAAACTTGTCAAGCACTTGGTATTACAGCCTTAGAACCAACCACCGCTTTATTAGAACTTGCTGGTCGGTTGGTGGTAAGACCAGAAGGGACCTTACAAGATATTACAATTTCTGTTGACTCATGGGAACATCCAGTAGATTTCCTAGTTATAAACCCAAGGAGTAGGTTGGATGGGAATCCTTTGATTCAGGGTCGACCTTGGCTAGCAACAGTTGATGCATACATTGGCTGCCGAGAAGGAAACATGACTATTACAAAGGGAGACGCTGTAAAAAATCTGGTGTTATACCCTCCTGCCAGGCCAAGTTTTCCCAATGTAAAAATATGTAAACAACCACCAGTGTACCTAGAAGAGAGCATCCGTTCACCACTCACAGTAGCAGAAGCACTAGAATTTAAAGATCAAACTGAAGATGACGTTATCAACAATTTTATAAATCAACCAGCTAATGTGAGTAATGTACAATGTTAGATGTTGAAAGAAATCCTTGATAACGAAGCCATGGAAGATCCCCTGAAGGATACAGACGACCAACATATTCTGACAATTGCTGTTCATAACAACAAACCAGTTGAGATCGAACCAGGAAAAGTTCTAAATATCAATGCTGATTTGGATAGCGAACAACAAAAAAGCTTATCCAGTTATTGCAGAAAAATAAAAGGGCTTTTGCCTGAAATTATCCTGATATGAAAGGGATAGATCCACAACTATGTACACACCACATTTATACAGAGAAGGATGCACGACCCATTTGGCAGCCTCAACAGAGGTTGAACCCTCACCTCAAGGATATCGTGAAAGAGGAATTGCAGAAGCTACTAGATGTAAACTTTATTTATCCTATCTCAGACAGTAAATGGGTCTCTCCATTAGTGGTCATCCCCAAGAAAAATGGGAAGTGGCATATTTGTGTAGATTATTGAGAGCTAAACAAGGCAACACAAAAAGATCACTTTCCCCTCCTGTTCATTGATCTAGTCCTTCATACGTTGGTAGGGAAGCAATTCTTCTCCTTTTTAGACGACTTCAGTGGGTACAATCAAATTCAGATTGCCCTTGAAGACCAAGACAAAATGACCTTCACCTGTCCCTGGGGCACATTCGCATACAGGGTATTACCATTTGGCTTGTGCAACGCCCCAGCCACGTTTCAGAGAGCTATACTAAGCATCTTTGCTGATCTAATAAATGAAGGACTGGAGGTATATATGGATGACTTTACTCCATATGGGGATGATTTTGATCAAGCATTATAAACACTAGAAAAGGTCTTAGAATGATGCATCACTACCAGGTTATGTTTAAGCAATGTCAAGTGTCACATGATGATGACCGAAGGCGTGATCCTGGGACATTACATCTCTGTAGCACGAATACAGGTAGATCCAGCAAACATATAGGTAATTATTTTACTGCTTACCCCCTGCACCCAAACATAGGTACATAGTCTCCTAGGATATGTAGGTTATTATCGCAGATTTATCAAGATTTTTTCACAGATTGCGACACCCTTATACGCTCCAACTGGAAATGTTGATTTTAGTTGGTCTGACAAGTGTGACATAGCTTTTGTAGGATAGCACCAGTATTATGTGGACCAAATTGGGAGCTGCATTTCCACATCTCCACGGACACATCAGATGTAGCCATAGGCGTTGTCCTCGGCCAAGAGGAGGACAAGAAACCTTATGCTATATATTACATTAGCAAAAATCTCACCCCTACAGAACTTAATTACACAGTGACAGAAAAAGAATTCTTAGCAGTTATTTATGCAATAAAAAAATTTAGACACTATAAAACTGGCTACCAAGTCTTTGTGTCCACTGATCACTCTGCCATTAGATATCTAAAAATAAACCAATCACAAATGGTCGAGTAACACGATGGTTATTGCTTTTGCAGGAGTTCGACATTACTATTAAAGATCGTCCAGGAAAGGAAAATCCAGTTGCTGATTTTCTATCTCGAATCCCAAGGGCTAATGATCCACTGGAAGTAGATGACCAATTCCCAGATGAGCACCTATTTGCTGTGGTAGTTATGACGCCATGGTATGTAGATGTGGAAAATTATCTGGTAGTGGGGAAGCTACCTAAACATTTAACAACAAGAGAAAGAAAATTGGTTGTTCAGCGCAGCGCCCGGTTCTCTTGGATAGGCAGATATATTTTTCATATAGGGACCGACATGTATATATGCAGATGTATCTGCGAGGATGAGATCCATGACATTCTGAAGGCTTGCCATGATGAACCCTGTGGAGGACATTTTGTAGACCGAAGGATAGGACATAAGATATTACAAATGGGCTATTATTGGCCCACTATTTTCAAGGATGCTAAAAAATATGTCCAGGCCTGCGACAGTTGCCAAAGGATGAGCTGACTTGGTCAATATGATGAAATGCCTCTACAGCCACAATTTGTCATAGAACCCTTTGAGCGTTGGGCATTAGACTTCGTATGTCCATTCCATCTGCCTTCTAATCAGAAGGCCTACATACTGGTAGCCACGGATTATGTGACAAAATGGGTGGAAACAATAGATTTACCAATCATATCACACACAGGATCACTTCTCTGTATCACTCATAGGCGAACGGGCAGGTCGAAAGTACAAACAAGGTTATAGAAGCAATTTTGACCAAGACAGTCTCAACGCACCTGCGAGATTGGGCTGCTAGACTGCTAGAGGCCTTGTGGGCCTATCGTATGACTTGGAGGAATACTACTGGATACTCTCCCTACTAGCTTGTGTTCGGTAAAGAACTAATTTTTCCAATCGAATTCGAAATAAAGACTCTGAGGACAACCTAGGAAGTGGGTCTGGATTTAATAGAAGCTCAAACCAAGCGTCTTCAGTAGATTAACGAACTAGACGAAGCTTGATTGCTTGCTTTGCAACGAATTGCAATAATACAACAACAAAGGGCAAAATGGCATGACAACCTTATCAAGAAGAAAACATTTCAAACAGGGGATTGGGCACTTCTGTACGATTCCAAGTTTTAGGACTTCCCAGGCAAGTTGCAAACAAGATGGCTCAGCCCTTATGAGATTCTAGAAGTAAATAACAATGGTACTCTTACCTTGACTACACAGACGGATCCGACCATTCCTTTAAGGTAAATGGGCATTGAGTGCGCCTCTATCATCAACCGCTTACCAAGGAGTCTTTCTGCGACCCCTCCATGCAAATTCTAGTTGCAGGGAATGATAACACAACAACTTTTTCTTTAAAAAATTGAAATTGCTTGAAAAATTGTAAATAATGTACATACCTTTGTAGGCATTACCATGTAAATATGGATTTTTTTATTTTATTTTTTCGTTGTTCAAACAATTGAACGTCTATCGTTCAATTGATTGAACAACATATCTATTTCTCTTTTGTAATTCGTTGTTCAAACAATTGAACGTTTGTCGTTCAATTGATTGAAAACTGTAGTTTTATTTTGTTGTTCAAACAACTGAACATTTGCTGTTCAATTGATTGAACGACACATTTTTCTTTGCTGTCTTCGCTTTTCAAACAAGTGAACGTTTGTCGTTCAATTGATTGAACAATGCAATTTTATTTTGTCGTATTTTGATGTTCAAACAACTGAACATTTGTTATTTAGTTGATTGAACAACACATTTTTCTTTGTTGTTTTTGTTGTTCAAACAACCAAACATTTGTCATTCAATTGATTGAAGAATGCAAGTTTATTTTGTCGTATTTTGTTGTTCAAACAACTGAACATTTGTTGTTCAATTGATTGAACAACACATTTTTCTTTGTTGTTTTCGTTGTTCAAACAGGTAAACATTGCCATTCAATTGATTGAACATCACATTTTTCTTTTCATTTTTCGTTGTTCAAACAATTGAACGTTTGCTATTCCATTGATTGAACAACAAATTTTTATTTGTTGATTCCACTGTTCAAACAATTGAACTTTTTTTGTTCAATTGATTGAACAACACATTTTTCTTTTCGTTTTTCGTTGTTCAAACAATTGAATTATTGTCGTTCAATTGATTGAAAAACACATTTTCCTTTGCGTTCTTGTTGTTCAAGCAATCGAACGTTTGTTGTTCAATTGATTGAACAACACATGTTCCTCTTTTTTACACTGTTCAAACAAATGAATTTTTGTCGTTCAATTGATTGAACAACACATTTTCCGTTCATTGGTTTTCACTGTTCAAATTATTGAACAATTGTCGTTCACTTGTTTGAACAACACTATTTTTTTTTCTTATTTATTTTTGTTGTTCAAACTATTGAACGATTGTTGTTCAATTAATTGAACATCACATTCTTTCTTAATTGTTTTCTCTATTCAAACTATTGAACGCTTGTCATTCAATTGATTGAACACCGCATTTTTCCTTATTTGTTTTTACTGTTCAAACTATTGAACGATTGTCGTTCACTTGATTAAACAACTTCTTCTTCTTCCCTTTTTTTTTTTTGCTGCCCAAACAATTGAACAATTGCCATTCAATTGATCGAACAACATTTCCCTTGATGTTTTTTCACTGTTCAAACCATTGAACGATTGTCATTCAATTGATTGAACAACGCATTTTGTTTTTATCTCGATTTCGTTGTTCGAGCAACTTGATGACTACTGTTCAATTGATTTAACATCAATTTTGTTTTTTATTGATTTCGTTGTGCAAATGATTGAGTGACTATCGTTCAATCAACTGAACAACACCTTGTATATATATATATATATATATATATATATATATATATATATATATATTTTTTTTTTTTTTTTTTTTTTTTGCCACTTGAACCACACCTTTTAAGAGCTAAATTGTGAAATTTTCTCTTGATCATTATGCCATTTCCTTCTTCTTTTGTATTGCAAATAAGCACCATTTGCATTTGTGCCTCTTCTAAAGACAAATGGTAACAACAATGTCATTATGACTTTTAAAACCCTTTTGTTGGTTATCTTTATTCATCAAGCTAATATGGTATATCTTTATAATGGCTGTCTGAACATCTTTTATTTTGGACACATCATGAAATGATTTATTACCTTTAATTCGTGCTGGCTTATGTTTAGACTTCCCAATGGATAAAACTCATCGATATAATGTTAAGGGGATAAGAGTATAATACTTCCATTGGCATCTTCTTACTTCTTACACCATCCCTGACTCTTAAGGAGCAAATAAGCCTCCCTTTTTCTACAAGAAAGATTTCAAAAGCAAAATAAAATAGCAAAATGCTTAAAACATTGTCCAAAGAGGATAGGGGGTCTCATCACGAGCCAGCCCACCGTGCTCATAAGAATGTAACAGGTGACATTCCAATTTGGCTACCAAACCAAGGTAATGACCTTCTTGATAATTAATTTGTTAGAAGAATAGGGGGTCTCATCACGAGCCAACCTGATCATCTTTGTTACATTTGGTGAGTGGCACTATGGTTATTTGGTCACCATGCCAGCATAGTGGTCTCTTTGTGACAAAAGAAGAAAAATTAAACTGTAGAAAGGACTCTGGCTCATTTAGGAGGGTTAAAGAGCAACCTTGCCGAGGCTATGATTGCTTGCTGGCAGCAGTGGCTCTGTTGTGGTATTGAAGTATTATCTTATATTGCCATATGACATCTACTTCTTATCACCAATGACTTTATTTCTAACGCAAATTTCCATTTGGTAGCACTTTCACAAGCCGCATATCATGGTAATTTTAATCTATATTTATCATATTCCATATGTCCGAGCATTAAATGATAGTCATTAAACATAAATTGTCGATTATGTTGATGTGATTAATTCCGCTCACAATAAAATCTTTGACATAATGACTTAATATTGCTGTTTTTATTTTGATTTGGCCAATTCACGTCTAACAGCGGATATCGCTTAAATGCTTTATTGATTTGCGTGTTGTGTTTTTTAGATTGGTTGCTGGCATTTATTTCGCATTGGTTTATTTGCCTATTTTCCGCATGCTGAAAGGACGTGGACGCCCTTTTCTTGTCAAAGGGGGGGATGGCCTACGTATGATGGGATGTATTCCAGTTATGGATAACTATGTGACAATCATTCAGATTACCTTTGGAGTACGAATTGCATGATGTGCAGGAATGTGTAATAATTAGCAGAAAATTCTGATTGGTCAAAGAATGGAAACCATTATGGCGGGCATGAAAACATACGATTTTGCGTTAAGTATGGCTGACAGGATGAACGACTTAACTAAAAATGATAATAATTATCCAAGTAGCGTCATTTCCTTTATAGTTTCTATGATATACATTGTTGTTGTGTTGCATTACAGGAAAAAAATACAGTTGTATACAGAAGAACCAGACTCAATTACAGCAGCTATGGGTGGAAGAGAAATTCAGAGTGAGTCTCCAGTACTATTGGTGTCGGATCAAGCCTGTGAAATCCTTGAACACGTTGGCTGGTTATAGTATTTAAATAGACTGCAGGGATTCCATGAAGATCTAATGCTGGAATTTTTGCAAAATCTACAGAATGGTAGTACAGTGGTCAAAGGCATAAGCATGGTGGTTTCAGAAGAAGTCCTGGCCGGAGTCACTTAACTTTCGGCAGAAGGAGCGAAATGGGTAGACAAATGCGCCCTTTTATACAGCGCAATTGAAGCATTCCAGGACCTAGGCAAGCGACTGGTACAAATGGGGAAGGAATTCATCCTTCGGCATTGCAGCAACCGTGGCAAGAGCTGGTGGCCATCATCCAAAGATATATCACCTGCGACGTCAGGCATGACGTGGTAAAGCCTAGAAAACTGAAACTCCTAGCCATTTTAAAGAAAAGAATTTCAATTAATTTACCATTTTATCTAAATTTCCTATTACACGATGTTGCATGACGGGTAAGGACAACCAAGGACCCACATAGTGTAGTCAACCATCATGGGTTAATTAAGTTAATCATCACAAATAGATTGGCACAACAACAATTAACATGGGACAATATCATAAATCCTACCTTGGCTCCACCCCCATAAAATGAGGAAACAGAGCAGCAAGGGCCAAGAACCCTAGGCCCAAAGAAAATATTAAAACAAAGGAGCCCCACGACACCCCTAAGATCAGCTAAGCGTAAACGCTTGGTGAGAGTAAAAGCCCAACGATGCATTCCAATCCAAGCAGAAGAAGCCAAACCATCCTGCACACCTTCTCTTAGTCCTCAAGACCCTCCTTTGCAAGACTATTAGGAGGAAGTGGCAAGGGTTTTGGGAAGCACGGGAGTGTTTACTGAAGGCAGGGAACAACCAGGGAACATTGAAGAATAGAATTGTACCCCTGATCGGTCAGTCCCTGCTAACAATTCTGGTCATGAACAAACCCAACCATGCACTAATGCCATGGAGAAGCAAAGAGAGTCAATTCCTAATATGGAAACACCCCTCAAAGTCAAGGAACAAGAAGAAACGACCAGCAGAAAGAAAACTCAAGCCATAGGCACCGGTCCAGTGGACCCCCCAGTAGAAAGAAACCTTGAAGGTGAAAACGTGAGGGATGCCAATCAACCAAGTGATATTCCCTTTTCAAAGTCCCTTGTCGACAAGGCCTACCAAGAAGAAGATCACGAGAATGATGATTGTTCAGGAGATACCATTGCATTGGGATCTCCTGAACATGAAATGAATAATAATTATGAGTTGGAAGGAGAAATTCCACCAGAAAACACAGTTCCAATTGGGAACATTCCTGATGATGACATAGTGTCGCCTATACAAGTAGCAGAAGGTAACGCAGCCCCAGATGGAAGCCCTAGAGTAGAAGAGCCCTACAAAGCTAAGCTTAAAAAGGTGCTCAAAAAATATAGAAAACAGAAGCAGGTAATCAGGCAGTTGAAATATTGGCTAAAAGAAGCAACCAGAACGAGGAAATTGAAAGCAGAAATGGAAAATGCAGGGACACAAATAGAAAAATGTTCTGTGAAGGATGCTGAGACTCTGATAGGGTTTCTTGAGGTTTGCCCAAAAGAAACCTAAACTGAGCCAACTATCAGAGAAGATACTGCCATACAAACTGAGGAGCCCTGTATCTTTTCACAGGGAACTCAAACGACCTACCCCACTGCGGACATTGTTGTCCAAACTAATATTGGAGAAAATGTTCAAGTTGTAATTCGAGGCACTTGCCAGGACGGAAGATGAGACTTTTTCTCAATACAAGGCTAAGAAAAAGAAGGATGAAAATTTAGAGGGTCAGTTGCAGAAAGCCAGAGAACAAATGGAGATTGTATGTTCTCTCTATTAAGATACTCTATCTTGTCAAGCTTCCGCCACCAATTATGCTTTATTTCTTATGGAGAGATATCTCCTATTAAAAGTCAAGGCCGTTAAGGCTGGTCAACCGACAGAAATTAAAACCACTCATGATTTTATTAAATGTTTTAGAGAACATGATGAGAAGGTTCAACGCCTCCTTTGTGAGCTCTATATGCATAATTCTTTTTTAGAGGATGACAGGGATAGCCACCCTGCCCCTTTTATAGGGGACATTCAATTTCAGGCATTCCTCTCCTTTGCAGCTAATCAGCTAAAATGGGCCAAGGCTTACAACACATTCAAAAGGTGTGAGTATGGCATTGACCTATGGGTCATAGGAGAACCTACACAGCCACTACTCCTATCTGTCCGGCATAATTAGTTTATGGAAAAAGACGGCGTCCTAAGCAAATTGGGGCTAATCCATATTGATATCATTTAGGTTGGAAAGGAATACTTCTAGGATACTAAAGAAGAAGCCTTGGCTGCATCAAGGCAAAGATGGGAAGTTTCCAGTAACACTGTGAGGGGCCGAGAACTGTTCGGATACCGTAACTTCCAAGCTGCCTCTTCCCGTTTTTATAAATATAGAAATATGCTTTTTACAATGGGGCCAGCTTGGATAGGATGATGCTACAAAACCCTAATCATATGGTACCCTCTTGATCAATACCGTAGTGATTATAACCTAAAAGATCATGAGGTAACCCAAGCTTTCGCTGTCCTCAAGCAAAATAATGGCTTTAGGAATCACAGGGAGGAAGTATACCCTGCTTATTCCCTCACGCAGTTACATTTGAACTATACTCTTGCACGAGGATGTGCAACAAGGTAAGCTAGGGAGTATGTTGGGACATGAAAAAGGTATGATTTCTCTTCATTAAATGCTTCATTTATCATTCATCCTTATAAGATTATCTCCGTTTATAGATTAAAATGAGGAAAATATCAGTTAAAGTTGGAAGAAACTATTCTTATTCTTTGCTATCTTTGTATGTAGAGATACGATTGGGCAAAAGTTGTTTAGTTGGTAGGACAGCTCGAGGCCATAAAGGGGAAAAGCCACGACGTCTAGGGTAGACAAGGAAGTGGAAGATCAGTTCGAATACTCCTATTTTATCATATGACCAGATTTTATATTGCGAAATCCTCAAGATCTCCTGATCTGAGGATTCGCTTCTATCCACATTTCTCTTTTAGGTTATATAGGGCCGAAAGGCAACTAGATACGTGCAGAGACTTTAATTTGTAATTATTCTTTTTGAAGCAAAAACGTTGTAATTCAGTGACTCTGTCAGCTGTTACTTCGAAGTTAATGAAAGAAGGTTGCGTTTGATACATCTCTGTATTCTAAGTTTTTATTAAGCAGAGGCTTCTGGCGACTCTGGGCCCAATCACAAGAAGTTCCACTTCTCCTTTGTGTTATATTTTTATATTTAGTCTTTGCAATTGATTTAATGTTTAGTTATTTCAATTATCTTGAAGATTTGTGACATTGATTTATACTGTTGCTCAATTAGATTTATATTGAAGCTGTGAGATATACCTAAGTAGCGCCTTGATTAGAATGAGTGAATGCGTGTTTGATTGCTATTCAATTGAATAGATGTTATCATAGATCTTGAGAGATAATACTGATTAACTTCTACATATTGCAACATAGAATGTTTACCATTCAGGAATCCTTTATCGTTGTTGTTGTTCACTTGCCGATTGTTGTTCAATTACCGATTGTTGATTGCTGTTCATTTATTATTGTTGTTCAATTGAATAATGCAGATTGATTTGGGTTGTTATAGATTGGTAGTGTTGTTCCATAATCGTAGTTTCTTTACTTGATTAAGTGTGATTAGCCTCAAGCTTATTTGAATGATTCTCAGTGTAATTCTCATTTGCATTCAGCTCCAATTGGTTTTCGAACAAGTTGCACATAATTACATAGTGTGTTGTGAGTATTTCTTTCATAGATAGTTCTTTGCAGAGTTGTGTGAATTGGATTGAAGAATTAGCCTTTAATGATTGCAACGATTCATCATTAGATAACCTCTAGCTTCACTGCACATACTATGTTGGCACTCTTGAAATAGAAAGACTTAGCTCGGGTTGACAACTAATGTAGGGATTAAGACTGCCTATAAAAAGACATCTTAGTGAGCCAACACATGGAATGAGTAAGTGTTGTTTTTTTTTTGAATCACAAATAACATTAGCAGTAACATAAAGGGTTTTTATTCCTCGTGTTCAATTAATTTATGCTCATATTTTAATTATAATTGAGAATGAAAAATGGTTGACATGTGTAATTCTACATTTAGCTCTTGTGTGCTATTTAATTAATATTAGCAATAAATACTCGATTAGTAAATGTTTAAATAAATTTTTGGATTCTAGCTATTTGAAACTAGCGATCAAGGCTAGATTCAGTGATTTCCAAGGAATTATTTACATGTGTCATAATTAAAGTTACTAATGTAGACTGTGTTTGATAACCACAAAGTAAATTGTTCAAGTAACTGAAAGCATATTATAGACTTGTTATACATAGAACTATTCCTCCAACTAAAATACAAAGTTGTTTTGATTTTTTTTCCAAAGCAATCAAAGATATTTTTGCAACAAAATGCTTTGAAGACACTTGTATCATGTGTAGCGATATTGCAGTGAAAACAATGAATAAGAACCATATCAAAATAACAGGGACAAATGAGTAACAAAATTTTTGGATTCTGAATCTCTAAACAAAGGAGAGTATACCTAAGATCACCACATATATCATAGCTATCATGTTTTTCATTGGTTTCCTCTCCGGTGGCACATATTTTCGATTATCCTACACAATGCATAACTGCAAAATCAACAAGAGGAAATTTATGAACATTGACCAAGTACATGAAAGGAAATAACACTGATAACATTTGTCTTTATTTCAATCAGAATCCTAAAAGAGGAGTAGGAAAATGGAATATTTCTCAATGATTGGAAGATATATATTGTGTCATTTGTTAACAAAAATCTATTAATAAGCACTTTGATTAGGGTTGAATAGAGATCCTTTGTATGTCCAAGGATCCTTAGATTGACTTAATGTCAATCAATGTTGTTTTTTATTCATAGCTCACTCACGAAATACCATCTCTATACCTCTAGTTAAATTAGATGAGAAAATACAAAGATAGATATGAAAAACAAGGCAAACTTGCAAATTTTGTTATGCTAACAATGAGGGCAATAGAAGAATATCTAGGACACATGGTGGTTCTAGTGTTTGAGAACCATGAAATTTCCTGCAAGATTGGCAACTCAGACAATATAAGCACAGATCAAACATAGCCATGTATAGATTGCTTAATATGTGACAAAGAGAATTTTTTTCCCTCGTACGTGAAAACATGTTTTGTTGTTGTTGTTGTATTACAATAACAATAATTAGAATTCACTAGATATCAATATTGAGCCGAAGTACAAAGGGAGACCTTATAGAGGCCTAGTACAAAAATCAATATATCATAATTCGTCTTGTGAAAAAAGGCCTTAGTATCAATGTAAAGCAAAAAAGTTCAAAAAGCACAAGAGTAAAACATGTCATTTATGACTTCCTGGTTTACCTAGAAATGAGTTTCACATCATTGTTGTTTTTCTAGTTTTTGGATTCAATGACCTAGTGTAGCAACTTGTACCACTCTGCAAGAAAAAGAACAATATAATACAAAGCCCATAAGAAAGACAACAAAATGAATTATTTGCAAAGGCACATGATAAAACAAATACTAAGATTGAAAATCACAAAATTATAGGGAAAACTATGCATTGTGAGATTAATTATCATATTAACATTAAAATATTAAAATGTGCAATACATGCAGACTAGTTTTAGTTTCAGAAATGAGTGCATTATTAATTGTATCATGATTATGTGGATGCATAATACTACTATATTGAGTATATCAAATGGCAGATGAGTGTACTCAAAGATTATTTCATAAAACTTCCCAACAATATTAAATAATAGGTAATAAGTGCTTAAAAAACACATATCTCTTTATCCATAAATTTATGTTTTTTCTTCTCTCTTAGTCATTCCATTGTTTGAAGTGTGTGGCACGTGTTTTAGATCATCATTGACCTCAATTCATTGATAATATTGGTACAATAAAAACAGGTGGTTGGAGAGAAATTATAGACACATTTTTTGTTATACTCCGTAACTCTGTTTTAACATGCTCATCTGACATATGTTTTTGATTGGTGTATTGATGCAAATAGCAGTTTCTGCCTCCAATTCAGGGCTAAATGAAACTGAATTAACATTGAACATAATTCTACTATGCTTAATGAATACAAGGATAAAAGCACTTGATTCAATGATTGAACAACTTTCAACATTTCGGAAGTAGGTGCGTCCAAACATACAAGTTTAGTGATATTTTTATCAATCATAATGAGTTCCATATTGTTACAGTGAAAGCACAGACTCTAGAGTGACATGAGAGATTGAAAATAAGATATCAAGTTATCAATGATTGAGATATTACTTTACAAATTTCTCAATCTCTCGTTTAGAATATATCTAGAGCACTAAGTTGTATATGTTAAATAATAAATACATAAAATACCTAAGCCAATATTGTTACAAAAAATACTATGGTAG
Organism: Pinus tabuliformis; assembly: GCA_031772625.1. Taxonomy (NCBI): domain Eukaryota; kingdom Viridiplantae; phylum Streptophyta; class Pinopsida; order Pinales; family Pinaceae; genus Pinus; species Pinus tabuliformis. Next base: position 204,260,563 of record CM062813.1, read on the forward strand.
AGAGAAACTAAAATCTGTCATAATTTCCAAGCAAGATTGATAACATAGGTCAATGAAAAAATTATCATAAGAGCTCATAGTTCAAAATAACTAATATATTTATTATTCATAGCAATTACAATGTGCTACAAAAAAGAGATCACTAATTTCAAATAGTACATATATCGTTCACCATCGATCAAAGAATCATTATCAGAGAACAAACATTGGAAACTATTAACATGTGCTATGGTAAACGATAAATTATTAGCTTGAAATTGAAAAACTGGTGGATACAAAAATGATGCATGCACATGACCATGCATCATTGATGAAAAAGAGCCAAAAAAATTATCCGACGTCATTGTGTTGTAGTGGTTGCGACACCCTCCAAAATTTTGGCCCGCATCCGATTTCGAAGCTTCCCTTGAAGTTTTACTTGATGTTTGCAATCACTCGGGCTCACTCCATGAGCTCGTGTTGAGTCCTTGAACCCTCTTTGCTTGACTGTTCAACGGACAACTTGTTGGATGTTGGTCACAATGTCACACTTACAACCATGTTCTGGTTGTGCAGAAGGTCTTCGCTTCGTGTGTACATGTCGTGTTCGCTATGTAAACATTTGTTCCACTCACACATGAAGTTGTATGCACTGTCGTGCAAGCGTCGTCGTGCTCATTCAACGATCCATCACAAGCATCGCGCTTGTTGCTCGCACCGTCAGTCAGTCATGTTGATTATATGTTGTCTTGATAGTTTGAGTTGTCTTGTCGTCAAGTTATGTTGAGTGTGTGTTCGTAAAAGTCATGTATGCACAAATTCACTTATTCACACACTTAGTCATTTTTGTTGAAGTTTTGTCGATCGGATCACCATCTAACAGTCAGATCTCCACCCTACGATCGACTCGAATGATTGTCGCCTAGAACAACACAAAAGTGTCCAACAAGCCATTTCAATCTGCACTGCCTGCAAGATGACTAACCAACCCTCTTGGTGTTCAACCAAAGAGTTTGAATGGGCAGTGACCCCGGGACTCACTACCCTAAAAAATTACGCAAAAGGTAGAAAACTTACCCACTCCACTGATTGAGAAAACTGCGCATATAGGTCAGAGAGACACCAAGTGTTCGTCCCTGTCTACCATCCATAATTGTGCAATTTTTCCAGCTAGGCACCCAGTCAGCCGACTGACTGCTCACCCAGAAACTGTGTAGATTTATGAAAAAGTCCATTAGTAGCCCAACATTTCACTCAGCTCAAAAACTGCACAGGGGTGTTCAGTAGGTCATCCTCCCACAAATTGCGCAGTTTTTGTCTCCAGCAAACCCGCAGCCCACTACTAGCTCCCTTCAGGAATTGTACAGTTTTTGTTGCCAAGCCATCCCGCTATCAGCTCCCTCCAGGAATTGCGCAGTTTTTGCTACCAAGCTTCCTAGAGGCCGCAGCCAGCTCCCTCTAGGAATTGCGCAGTTTTTGCTGCTAAGGCCCTTTGATGCCCAAAATGCTTCACCCCAGAAATTGAGTAGATCTGCCCTAGAGCTGAGCCAGATCCCGCGTATAGTCACTGCTGATCCGGATTGTCCATCTCAGTCTTCCAATGACCTCTCTGCAATTTTCACCATCAGTTCCCAGAGCTCGAATTCCAGCTTGAAACTTGCCTTGCGTAGTTTTGTAGCCTTGTCCTTTCTCTCGTTCACTTGCATTCGAAAGTGAACGATCATGCATCATGGTAGACTAGGAGGTTTATGGATTTGATGTCGTATCGTCATGAGTGATTGCAGATACAGGTACATGAACATACATGATGCAACAATGGATGGGATGAACAAGGAGAGTACATGCAAAAGGATGTGTTCGCGAATGGACAAACGAATGATGCATGCGAGGAGATGTGTTCGAGAACAGACGACCATGCGAAGATGTGTTCGTGGATGGACGGACGAGTGAACATGCGAGGAGATATTTTCGCGAATGGATGAGCATGTAAAGCATGCCAAAGTACAAGCAAAGGAGCAACGTGCACATGCAACATCAAGCGAAGCTAATGACCATCGAGGAATCTGCACACCTTGCCATGCAGAGGTGAAGCTGTGATACACTAAGAGGACATCCATCACTCAGCAACACATCAACTCGACATACACACCAGCAACAACATGAACATACTAGCACTGTCGTTTCGAGTCGTGTCATGAGTCATGTTGGCCACATCACTATTGTGGGCCATATTGTTGTCAATCAATGTAATGTAATGTGGAAGTCCAAGAGACCCACTTGTAATCCAAAGAGTCATGTAATTTGAAAAGTCATGAAATTCAAACAGTCATGAGGGAAGTTGAATAGTCACAAGGGTCAGTTTCACCCTTGGCTATAAATACCCCCTCATTTGTACATGTAAGGGACTTTTCACCTTGGCTCCTCCCACATAGCCTTGAGAGTCTATAATATTTTCTTTGAGGAGCGAGTAGTGGCTCCAACGCCCCACCCATGGGGTTAGTGATGTATGGTGTATCGATGTGTCTTGGAACTTTCACTTAATTCAGAAGCCTGCTCACAGGCCAACACGTTTTCACACATGTGTTGTAACTGTTTGTAAGAATTAATCTTGAACACTTGTAATACATGTTGCTTTAACCTGTGTTAAACGATTGAACTCATTCAGCTGTTCTAATACATATATTAATGAAAATGTGTTGTATAAGTTATTAACGATGTCTTGCCCATGTTGGTTACCTCCCTGGACATCAGATAAAACCTTTCACGTAAATTGGGTATAATGACTGTCGCACTCGCACGGACTGCCCCACTGGGTGTTGACGTGATATCTTCCTTTGTGTGTTGTGACTGCCACATCCGTGTGAATTGCTCTTCTGGAAGTTGTGCATGTCATGTTGTGTTGTGTGTCTCTGTAAGAGTTGGGACTTCCTTCCTTCCAACTAGAGACTGACTCCCACCCTCTCCCTTTGCTGTGAAAGAGCCTTGACCCAAGTAACACTAGCATTCACTAGGCACGCAAATCTCATTGTTCGAAGACAAAGAAGACCACTCTCTCGTGTTGACAAGCAAGAGCTAAGTCAAACATTTAAGATAATGGAAACCGGGCCATCATACTGGATGGTACTCCTACACCAAACGGTGTGAGGTCTAGTTGGGACTTCATACTGGGGAGATCCCCTAAATGTTGGTGGGTCCAGCATCGTCAACATTTTTGGCATTAGAAGGAGGGCCGCCAGTTGTTTATGGTTGAATGTCCTCTCACCCCCACTCATCAATCATCTGGTCAAGGAAGTAACATGCACTCCCTCTCACTTGCGCATGACTTTGCAGTTGGTTACTCCTCACCTCCCAGGGCTGAACACGAAATTTCATATCAGCAACTTCGATCCATCCGTCCCATCACCCGCTAGTTCGTGAAAGCAGTCGAATTGATCCCAGGAATCCAACATCTTCCATACGCATCAAGAAAGCTAAAAACCACTCCCATAGGGGTTGTTCTATCATTAGTGGAAGAAGCAATTCTTGCCACACTTGAAGGTCTGGTAGAAGCTGTTTAGGACGAAGAAGAACCTTTGGTCTTCTGAAAGGGAGAACGAGACACCCTCGTGATCTTAGGCTCAGACTCCAGTATAGGAGGCAGAGGGGAAGGCAGCAAAGGAGGCGGAGGTGGAGACGAACCAACAGACTCAGATCCGGAACCTTCAGATTCTAAAGAAGAGGAAAAGGACGAAGAGCAAGAAGACACGGTTGACCAAAATATGAGATGGATGACTCAAGTACCATTGGCCCTCCCGGGTTCTTTGCACAAGGTGCCAATGTAGTCAGAGAGGATGATCATAAAGTTCGACCCTGATAGCACAATGAAGGCAGAAGATCACTTAGACAACTTCTACCTGTAGCTGCAGACACTTGAGGTACACTACGATGACGTTGCATGTAGACTGTTCCCATGTACCTTGGATGGTCACGCAACAACATGGTATCACAATCTTCTTGTCAACTCCATATAGAACTGGTGTATGTTCGAACATATGTTTTTAGAAAAGTTTGTTGATGACAAGACCCCAGCCATGTTACTCAAGGAACTGGGAAGCCTGGAGGTGGAGGGGAAAGAAAAGGTAAAATATTTCTATTAGAGGTTTATGCCCATATTGAACAAGTTTGTGGCAGACACGAAGCCTCATGAATGTATCATTGTCAACTACTACACGTCCGCACTACTAGCTAGCATTGCATAGTTCGTCAAGCAAGCTGCGAAACCAACATTGTTAGAAAATTGCAAAGAGGCAATCATTGTAGAAAAGGACCTACGCGTGATTGGAGTCATCAAGGATGATGAACCAGCGAAGGACTCCAGAGACACAAGCCGAAAGCCCCAGGTTGCAACGCGCAAGCGTAGAGACAAAGGAACAAGTGATATTGAAACCCTTACTTGCCTTATCAAGAACTTGAAAACAAAATTGTCTGAACTGAAACAACGATCAACAGACACATATGCGAGTAGCCGACCGCCCAAAAAAAGACAAGGAAGCATGTCATTAGGTAACAACAACTACTCGACTAAAACTGCGCAGAGCTCCAACTCAGTGTTCCAGGTTGATGATTGTGCGAACAATGAATTTTGTTCGTTTCACGAAGACAAGCAGCGGGAAGGATCTTGTTCAGACTGGAAACAAGTTGTAGGCTCTGTATGTGACCAAATGACAAACATGTCAAGTAGTTCGCAGTCACAACTGGAGGACACTGATGATGACAAAGATGCTGCACTTGATGAGACCTCAAGCACTGAGTGAGTGATTAACATGTATTAGTGCGCGCAAGAAACACAGAAGACAAACACTAAGAAGCAGCCCCCCAAGCAAAATGAGCGCTACAATCTCATAAGTAAAGGGGCTCCCCTTACAATTGGGGAAATGAAGCAGAAAATCAAATTGCTGAGGAGGGTTGATCCACCAGCCGTCCAAAAGCAGAAAACGCAAAGCAAGCCTGAGAAGACAACAACGAACAAGAGTACATCCATGAGTAGCAAGTTACAAAGCACTCCGCCGGACAACACGAATACCAGTCTTACCCCGAACACCTCACTGAGTCCACCACCTCTGGATTACAACATTGTGGAAGACATGAAGAAAACTCGCACAAACATCAGTTTGTTTGAGTTGGCTAATATTCAGAGTCAGCAGGACATCCTGCTGTGTGCACTAGGATAGACATCAGTGGACAATGCGAACTTTACCAGCAAGGGAGAAAGCACACCTCCCGGATCACTTTCAACTGTGCTAAACACACTCCAGATGGAAGAAGCAAACTCAGTTTGCCCTCTGTTCCTGCTTTCATTCGAAATCTTCAACTATAATGTTCACAACTGTTTGGTTGATTCTGGTGCGACAGCCAATCTCATGCCACTCTCCATTGCTAAAAAAATCAACGCGCAGTGGAGCAAGACATCCGCTCAAATCATCCAACTTGATTGAAAATCTATACCAGCCATTTACGAACTTCACGACGTGGTCATCAGACTATCTCATGACGACCGAGTTCATCAGTGCATAAACATCTTTATTTTGAACATACCGGAAACGTATGGCTTATTGCTCAGCAGAGACTGGTCTAGCAATTTGAATGGATACTTTACTATAGACTGGTCGCACATTTGACTTCCATACAAGGGCAAAAAAAATCAAATCCGGGTGTTATCTGAGAGATATATGAGGCACAATGTCACTCGCATCAATGGCGAAAATGAACCATTGGCCTTTGCAGAGCTCATGTTTGGCAACTGCCTCTTGGAAACAACGCTGGGATGTTATCCCACACGGCTAACCCCAACTCCACTAGACACGCAGTTGGGTCTCCTTCCTTGCCCAACTGATGGAAATGAAACATGTATAATACATTGTAACATTAGTAGCAGTAGCAGTAGAAACAATAGTGCAAGCGTGTTGAACGATTCATGTACAAACGAGTTGTGGACCATGTACTTCGACGGATCAAAGGCACAGGATGGCTCAGGAGTTGGGTGTTTCTTGATCAACCCAAACAACAAGAAGCATCTGATCTCGAGTTGCTTGGAGTTCAAGTGCACGAACACCATTGTTGAATACGAAGAATTCGTGTTAGGCTTACAAAAAGCCATCAACCTCAACGTGGTCGCGCTCAAAGTGGTAGGTGTTTCGAAAATAATGGTATGGCAGGTACGTAACACCATTCACTGTTTATCATCACATCTCAAAATTTACCAGCAAGAGGTATGGCGACTGATCTCTAACTTCCAAGAATTCAATATCACTGTTGTACCAAGAACGCTTAATGTAGTTTCCAATGCTTTGGCAAACGCAACTTCTAGAATGTCACCGATTAGGGATAGATTTACTATTGAAATTTTGTATAGACCATCTATACAGGATAACATAACTACTCTATGTGTATTTGATGATTATCAACAGATACTGCATTTCATGGACAACACTGATACCTTCAAGGATGCAGCAATAGACGAAGATGAGCATGAGCGATATTTGCAAGTCGGGATGGATATCAAGAAAGGCCACCTCATCCCTAGGGGTGTGGCATCTTTGGAAAATCTCTATGACTTGCAAGAATGCTTTCAGGGGCCGAGGAACAACAAAACCCACAGCTCTACCATGATGCACAAACTCATTAACTTGGGAACATAACAAGATTCGAAGTTCGTCAATCTCGGTACATGTTGCATGCAGCAGGAGCGACAAGCCTTTGTCCGCTTGTTCAAATAGTATCGGGATGTGTTTGCATGGACGTATGATGATCTAAAAACTTACGACACACGAATAATCCAACACATCATTCCGATCAAAGAAGGGGTCAAGCCATATTAGTAGAAGATGAGGAAAGTACATTCGTCACTTGAACCCCTCATACAGAAAGAACTCACTAAGCTTTTGGATGCATAGATCATATACATAGTTTGTCATTCTACTTGGGTTTCAAACCTTGTTCTTCTATGTAAGAAGTCCGGGGAAATTCGCTTGTGTGTTGATTTTTGGAACTTGAACCGTGCCTCGGATAAAAACAACTACCCCGTGCCATCTATGGGGCACATTCTACAAACAATATCTGGGGCACAAATGTTTTCTTTAATTGACGGGTTTTTGGAATATAATCAGGTTCTGGTAGTAGACCTTGACAGACTCAAAACTACCTTCAGTACCAAGTGGGGTACGTCTGCATACAGACAAATTCCATTCGGGCTTGTGAATGCAGGTGCGACATTTCAGCGCGCCATGGACATTTCCTTCCGTGGACTCATAAGACAGAATGTAGTGGTGTACATCGATGATGTGATTGTGTTTTCAAGAAGATGAGAATACCACATACGCCATCTGAAGAAAAATTTTGAACGATGTTGGAAATATAGGATTTCCTTGAATCCCAAAAAGAGCATATTTGTAGTGTCTGAGGGGAACCTCCTTGGACACATCATTGCCAAGAGCGGTATCAAGGTTGATTCGGACCGAGTCCAGACTATCACACAGATCCCTCATCCAACCAACAAGAAAGCGATGCAGTCCTTCTTGGGAAAGATAAACTTCCTCCAGAAGTTCATCTCGGATTATGCGTAGATAGTCAAACCAATGCAAGACGTGATCAAGAAGGATGCAGTTTATAGCTGGGGCAAGAGGGAAAAGTATGCATTCACCTATATCAAGCAGGCTATTGCAGAAGTGCCTGCACTCTACAACCTAGATTTCAACAAAGACTTCCTGCTATACACCTTCGCCTCTGACAACTCACTCACTACAGTACTCACTCAGAAGGATGAAATGAACGATGAATGTCCCATCTCCTTCATGAGTGCAAGCATGTAGGGACCTGAACTCAACTAACCCACCATTGACAAACAAGCATATGCAGTATACAAGGTGGTGAAACACTTCAGACCCTACTTGCTGAAAAACCATTACATAGTCTATGTGCCTCACCCAACAGTCCGCTCACTGCTTGTACAATAAGCGCTGGGTGAACAACGTGTGAACTCTATTGCAAGAATATGATCTGAGGCAGTAAACACATAGGAGGAAGAAGAAGAGCTCTCTGGTTGAGAGCAGGAAATTGAGATGTATGATGTAGTGCGAGCACCACCCACTGTAAATGAAAACTCTTGGTACGTAAATGTGCACCAGTACCTTGAGTAGGTCACTATACCCTCTCACTTTTCCATAATATAGAAGAGGGCATTATGTCTCAAATATTTAGTTTATCAGTTGGTGCATGGAGTTATTTACAAAAATCACAACAACGAAATCTTTCTCAGGTGCCTGGAGGCACATGAATCAGAGAAGGTTTTGCAAGATCTGCATGACGGATCAGCCGAGGGTCACTTCGCGGGAAATATCACTGCGCACAAAGTTATGTGATCCAGTTTCTACTACCCCACATTATTCAAGGATGCATAAGCTTACACGCACAAGTTCCTGGTCTGTCAGCGATGTGTCAATAGAACGCAAAGGTCAATAGCCCCACTACACCATGTTGCAGTAATTGAATTGTTCCAATAATGGGGCCTTGACATCATCAGGGAAATCTTCCCACATTCGTCAAAACATCACCACTACATTCTCACAACAACTGATTACTTCACGCGGTGGATAGAAGCAGTTTCGCTCAAGCAAGTGAACGACTAAGAGGTCATCAACTTCCTCCAGCAGAACATCATCTCACACTTTGGCGTTACAGTATCACTTGTGTTTGATAATGCAATGTCCTTTTCATCTTTGAAGCTTTATGATTTTGCATTACAAAATGGTATTGTGCTTAAACACTCATCTAACTACTACCCACATGGAAACGGTCTCACAAAATCCACGAACAAAAACCTTATCCGTATAATAAAAAATACCATTTACTCTAAGAAGCCTAACTGACACTCTGCCTTGATGAATTCTTTGTGGGCTGGCCGTGTAACACCCAAACCCTCTCTGAATATCTCACTGTACTTCCTATTTTATGGTAAAGAAGCCATCCTACCACCCAATATCTACTTGCCTGCACTTCAGTTGTCTCAAGAATCCCAAGGCAAGCCTTGCCAGATAGTTCAACGTAGGATGGATACACTTCACAAACTGTAGGAAGAAAGGATGAAAGAAAAAGAAAAGTTTACACTCCACCAGAACCATATCAAGAGATGGTTCGATAAGAAGTCTGCAGGGAAAGCTAACTTTGGTGTTGGTGACTTAGTGTTGAAATGGGATAAACCCCATGAAGACAAAGGCAAGCATACAAAGTTCCAGTCCCTGTGGATCGGTGCGTACACAGTCCATGAGAAGCTTGGCCCACACACATACCGTTTGCAATCACTTGACGGGAGGATTGACAACCTTCTTGTCAACAGCCAAGATCTCAAACATTATTTTCAGTAGGCTAGGCCGCGCCCCGCGCCATGTACATAGTCTGCTTACTGCTTATTGTTTTTTTCTTTGTTTTCTTTGCTTACTATTTTTGTTTCATTTTGTTTTGTTTTCTTGGTACCTTGCTATTTTTGTTTTCTAGAAATAAGTGATGCCTTCTACTGATTTTGGATTTTGAATAAGTATGTGGCTGAGATCTGAAGGGACTTGTGACACTGCAACACTTGGCCAGTACTGTGTTCGTCTTCTCTATGCTTGGTTATAACATTTGGCCAATGAAGTCTTGACGGGAAATATGATCCATCTACAAGGGACGCTTGGGTCCAACCATGAACCTGTGTCCACACTAGGAAACCCCATGCCCGTACTCAGTCTTCTGGTTTGTGTGATCAAGCTCATCCAACTAGTAGAGACGGAGAAGGGGAAAATCTAAATGATCAAACCTATGTCAGAGGTCTTACATGCTTCTAAGAAGGAACAACCTGTTCTTCTCTCAATAAGTCTGGATCCCTCTTCTACCCCAAAAATAAATAAGTGCCTATGCAAAGTCCTCTTTAAAAAATGCAAAGGCGAAAGAAGAGAAAGGCTTCTTATGTAGAGAGGTGAATCATGCAACTCCACCGGGGTACTGACTAGGCTCACTGGTAGTGGAGCAATGTGTGCGTTCCTGAGTGACCCCGTCGGGGTACTATCCAGGCTTGCTGGCAATGGAGCAACACCAAAGATGAAAACTTATACTATGAAATTTTCTAACTTGCGAACCAAACTACCCTTGCTGATTTCGAAACACTGCGATCAAGATGAAACTTTTGTCGTGTTTGACTTTGTTGGCGAAAGGTGAACCATGTCTATACATGGGGTAAGTAGGAAATCTAAAGTAACCTACACAAAGATTCAATACTCCCTAAAAGACCAAGGCCCTTTGCTGTCAATGAACCAAAACAGAGAAGCTGGAATTCTACCAGTGTGTCACCAACTGTTGTAGCGGCTGCAACACCCTCTAAAATTTTGGCCTGCATCCAATTTCAGGGCCTCCATTAAAATTATTATTTGATGTTTGAAATCACTTGGGCTCACTCCGTGGGATCTGCTGAGTCGTTGCGCCCTCTTTTCTTGACTATTCAACAGACAACTTGTTGCATGTTGGTCATAATGTCACACTTGCAACAATGTTCCAGTCGTGCACAAGGTATTCACTTCGTGTGTACATGTCGTGTTCACTATGTAAACATCTATCACACTCGCACACGAAGTTGTATGCACTGTCGTGCAAGTGTCATCGCGGTCATTCAATGATCCATCACAAGCATCGCACCATTGGTCAGTCATGTTGTGCATATGTTGTCTTGATAGTTTGAGGTGTCTTGTCATCAAGTTATGTTGAGCGTGTGTTCGCAAAAACTGTGTATGCACAAATTCACTTGTTCACACAGTCATTTTTGTTGAAGTTCTGAAGATCGTATCACCCTCTAATAGCGAGACCTCCACCCTACAATTGACTCAACCGACTGTCACCCAGAATAACGCAGAAGTGTCCAACAAGCCATTTCAATCTGCGTTGCTCACAAGATGACCAACTAATCCTCTTGCTCGTCAACCGGAGAGTTTGACCGGGCAGTGACCCTGGGACTCACTCCCCTCAAAAATTGCACAGAAGATGTAGACCTTGCCCACTTCACTGATTCAGAAAACTGCACAGATAGATCGGATAGACACCAAGTGTCCGTCCCTGTCTCCCCTTTATAATTGCTCAGTTTTTCCAGCCAGTCACCCAATCAATCGGCCGACTGCTCACCTACAAATCTGCACAGATTTATAAGCAAGCCCATCAACAGCCCAACATCCCGCTTAGCTCAGAAACTGTGCAAAGGTGTTTAACATGTCATCCTCCCAACAATTGAGCAGTTTTTGTCTCCAGCAACCCTGTAGCTCGCTCCCAGCTCCCTTAAGGAATTGTGCAGTTTTTGCTGCCAAGCCATCCCATAGTTTGCTTCCAGCATGCTCCAGGAATTACACAGTTTTTGCTGCCAAGCTTCCTAAAGCCCGTAACCATCTCCCTCCAGGAATTACACAGTTTTTGCTGCCCAAACTGCTTCACTCCATAAATTGCGCACATCTTCCCTCCAGCAGAGCCAGATCTCGCGGATAGTCATTGCTGATTTGGATTGTCCATCTCAGTCTCCTAGTGACCTCTGCATAATTTTTACGAGAAATGTTTGGAGCTCGCATCCTAGCTTGAAACTTGCCCCGCATAGTTTCACAGCCTTGTCCTCTCTCCCGGTCACTTGCATGCGAAAGCGAACGATCATGCATCATGGTAGACTAGGAGGTTTATGGATTTGATATTGTATCGTCATAAGTGATTGCAGATACAGGTACAAGAACAGACATGACACGATGACAGATGGGATGAATAAGGAGAGTACATGCAAAAGGACGTGTTCGTGAATGGACGAACGAATGATGCATGCAAAGATATGTGTTTGCGAGTGGACGACCATGCAAAGATGTGTTCGCGGATGGACGAACGAGCGAACGTGCGAGGAGATATTTTTGCGAATGGATGAACATGTCAAGCCTGCCAAAGTACAAGCAAAGGAGCAACGTGCACATGAAACATCAAGCAAACCCAATGACCATTGAGGACTCCACACACCTTGCCATGCGTAGGTGAAGCTGTGTGTTATGAAACCAGCTCAAGAAAAGATAGAAAATATAGATCAACGCCTTATAATTCAGCCTCTTCGAGGGGGAAACCTCCTTTACATTACATAAATGAACAATTCTTCGATGATACAAATGAAAAGACCTCCTTTCTATATATAGGAGTCTAAGGGGTTATAACATAATCAGAGCCGACGTAACAATAATAATGTAAGGGCACAATAATAACAATAGTGGGCTTCTATGGGGCACAATAGTAACAATATGGGCACTACATGGGTACATCAATATAATAAGTGGGTTATACTAATAACAATAAGGGGTTACACTAGTAGTATAGGGGCTAACATGACCCTCTCCTTCAAAAAGCGTTGTCCTCAACGCTTGAGTAGTTCTTGATGCTTCTGTATAAAATTCTTGTCCTCCCATGTGGAATATTCAGCGGGTAAGTTCTTCCACTTGATGAGATACTCTGAAATTGATCGATTTCGTAGCTGTTGGGTTCTTGTTTCTGTGACTGCTCTAGGTTCCAATATGATTTTTCCTTCCTCTTCAATTTCTGGCAATATTGCTTGAATTGGGATCTTTTGCATCTTTTGAATAAGTGGCCGTACTTCTTCGTCCTTCTTCCATTCATCCCTTGCTTTGTTTATCCAATTTGGTTGGATAATATAAGTAGCACAAAACAATGCTTCCACTGTTAGGATATTCCGACACATAGGATATAATTAAGTTCAACTTGGTCTAGTATAGAGTTAGGTTAGAGTTAGGTAAAGTGTGTTTCTTTACCGTTGTACATTTTGTAACTTACAATCTGACGGTCACGATATGTAGTGATCCGACGGTTCACTCTCACCTCGGTATTACCGACACTTGATCCGTGGCTTGACACCCGATTGGTCCATGAGTTCTATTTAAAGCGCATGGAGGGTCATTGTTCGAGTAATCTGTGCATGAGAGAAGCTTATGTAAATTTTCATTCTTTGATTAATAAATTGCCTGTAGTACCCACGTTGGGACAGGCCGTGGACTGTTTCCCTCCTTGCACTCTGAGGGTTTTAACCACGTCAAAAATACTGGTGTATTGATTTGAGATCTGGTTGTGAGCGGTGTCCTTTTGGTATTCTTTCTGTGGAACTTACCCTGTAAATTCCTACATGGGATCAGAGCTATTTGAGGGCCGCGTCCGTTGGTGATCCAAATCTGAAGCCGGTAGAACTGCATGCGGCTGTCGTTTCCTAGATCTGCTGTTTCTGACTGGTTTCGGGCCGAGAGGATCTGTTCCAGTGAGGAACCCCTTTCGTTTCACGCGAAAAGGTTTCCGGTAGCCCTAGCTGCGTCATTTTTCAGATCGGGAGGTATACAGTGTTTTTTTTGCAGTTTACTGTTATTTTCTCTCTGCTTATTTCGGTCTCAGTTTATTTAGCCTTTTTTTTAACCGGATCTATACCTTTCATTTCTGCGTATGCTCTTTGCCCTGCGACTCTGTGCGATCTGGGCAAATCAGAAACAGAAATGAAGGATTTTTTTCATGCGTATGCTCTTTTCCCTGCACCTTAGTGTGATCTCGGAAAATCAGAAACATTGAGAAAAATATTTAGTTTTTCGGCTAAAGCTAACTTTGAGATTTTTTTAAAATTTCTAGTTTTTTGGCTAAAGCTAACTTCGAGCCGCAAGGTTCGTTTTTTCTTTGCATATTCGTGTTGGGTTTTGTGTTTTGTGTTTTGTAGGGAAAAAGAGCTTTCTCAAGGCAAGCACGCAAACCGAGGCCCCCCCCCCCCTCTCTCTCTCTCTCTCTCAAATTTTTTGTATAGATCAATTGGTTCAAAGCTATTTTAAGAGAGTAGAGGTCTTGGGTTCAAGTCTCCATTTTGTGGGGGCGGATTTTTTCATTCCCGCACATTCGCGCACTTTGCCGGCTACTTCAACAATTATTTTTCAAAAAGCCATAACTTCTTCATCCGGAAGCCTTTTTCAGAGCCGTTTTTTTTAAAACCGCCTATTTTTTCGAGATCTATCCATTAGAACACCTACTTTCAGCATCTTCAGCTTCAGTTTTTTTTAAAAAAATGGAAAGCCCATGCCAAGTCATTCTTGACAGCACTAACTACTTCCAATGGGTAGCCTACATCGAAGATTTACTTAGAAGTAAAGGTCTCTTCAGAATAGCCACAGACCAAGAGAAGAAACCAAAAGATGAAGACAAGGCGGCAAAATGGGAAAATAGACAAGATCAAGCACGTGGTTTGATAGGGATGTCTATTTCTCCTGATCTTAGATTCCACATTGCGGAACTTGAGACTCCTCATGAAGCATTAGAAAAACTTGCTAAAGTTTTTGGGATTAAAAATGAAATTAGAGCCCATCAACTTGAAAATGAGCTGCTTACTTTGGATCCTAATAATTTTTCTTGCATTGAAGATTTCTTGTCCAAATTCAAGAACCTTAGATATCTCCTGGAAGGTGTTAAAGTTAAGAAAGACGATGGTAACCTTATTTATTCCATCCTTACTAAGTTGGGACCAGCCTACTCTGTATTTGTTTCCACTTTCCATTCTACAAGAGAAGCTTTCATTTGTCAAGGACAAGACTACAAGCCCCCTTCCTTTGACTCCTTTTGTGATTCCTTAATAAGAGAACAAGAAAAACTCTTACACCTTGGTCTTCTTAATCTTGGAAACTCTTCCACGAAAGCGTTAGCCGCCCAGCAGCAACCAAATTCAAAGAATCCTAAGAAGTCATATCCTCAAAAGAATGGTCCTAAACCATTTCAGCCTCAAAATGAAAGATCATTTCAGCAAAATGATAAGACCAATAAAAACAAATGGAAAAAGACTGATAGACATTGTAACTTTTGTAATCGAGATGGCCACTTAGAATCTAAATGCTTTAAGAAGATGGAAGCCTTGGAAGCCGCAATGAAGAAACATAACATCCATGTGGAGCCTACTTCAACTTCAACTTCCGGAATGGCACTTTCTGCATCTCATTGTCAATCATCTCAGTCTGGTTATGCATTAAATGTATCTTCTTCTTCTTCTCATTCTCATGAGTGGCTCATTGACTCTGGAGCCTCTTGTCACATGGCCAAAAACCAAGCCATGTTTTCTTCTTTAAATGATTGTAACACCAAAAATATATATATTGGTGATGATAGATCTCTTAATGTTGTAGGGACTGGAACTGTTCATCTAGACAATGGTCAGTTTAATGATGTATTATGTGTTCCAACCTTATCCTGCAACCTTCTATCTGTCTATCAGATAACTCATTCAGGTGAAGGTAAAATTGTTGAATTTTCACCTCATGATGTTGTAATCAAGGATCTAAAAGATCCTAAACAGATTCTAGCTACTGGTCTTGCTGATGATTCCAAAAGGTTGTATAAGTTTCACAACTTTGGGTCATCCAATCTTCCCTCAGTATTTGTTGCTCATAATGATGAAGTGAGCAAACTTTGGCATGAGCGATTTGGTCACTTAAACTATCGCTCCCTTCAGCATCTATGTAAAGAAAATATGGTGACAGGTCTTCCTATGGTATCTTGCAGAGATGGTGTTTGTTCTGGATGTGTACTCGGAAAACATCATCGGGACAGTTTTGACAAACGTGCCTCTTGGCACGCCTCAGCCCCTTTACAGCTTGTGCACAGTGATTTATGTGGTCCTCTTCCTGTTGCTTCATTCTCTGGCTGCAAGTACTTCTTAACTTTCATTGATGATTTCTCCAGACGCACTTGGGTATACTTCTTAAAACTCAAGAGCGAAGTATTTACCACTTTTTTGGCCTTCAAAGCATTTGTTGAAAAACAATCTGGACATCAAATTCTTAAGCTAAGAACTGATAATGGTGGAGAATATGTTAAAAACACATTCATCAACTTTTGCATCGAAAATGGAATTCAAATGCAACATACTGTTCCATACACTCCACAACAAAATGGTGTAGCTGAAAGGAAAAACCGCACCTTAAAGGAAATGGCTAATTGTATGCTGCAATCTAAAGGACTCAGTCTTAGTTTTTGGGCCGAAGCAATTAATTGTGCAAATTATATAATCAATCGCACTCCTACTAAGGTTCTAGAGAATATCACTCCAGAAGAAGCTTGGAGTTCCATTAAACCAGATGTAAGTCACTTTCGTGTGTTTGGAAGTGAAGCATGGGCCCATATTCCAGATGAAAAGCATAAAGCTTTAGAACCTAAAAGTGAGAAATGTACTTTTGTTGGATATTCTGAAGATGTAAAAGGTTATAGACTTATTCCATTTAAGTCCAAAAATGTTATCATTAGAAGAGATGTAAAATTTGATGAAAATAAATCGGCCTGCGAGCCTAGTCCGGCGGATGTGCCACCTCTTCCTATCTCTTCTATCTTTGAAAACATTTCTTCTTCAGATGATGAAAGCGAGGATGATAATCCTCCCCCACCTTCTCAGGATCCTCAACTTCCAAGATGGGTCCGTGCCACTCGGGATGCAGCAGGTGATCTTGCCGGTGATCCTACAGATCAGCGACGTACACGTTCTCAGTTTGAAAGAGCCTCTTCTTTACTGGCTCAAGCTCCAGTAAATCATGATCCTGACACTTTTGCAGAAGCTTCAGGCCATCCACATTGGGAAGCAGCTATGAATGAAGAATATCATTCATTGATGACAAATGATACATGGGATCTTGTTCCTCTACCAAAGGGACGCAAACTTGTTAGATGTAAATGGGTTTACAGAACCAAGTATGGACCAGATGGGAAAGTTGATAAACATAAAGCTCGTCTCGTTGCTAAGGGCTTTTCACAGGTTGAAGGCATTGACTACACTGAAACCTTTTCTCCTGTTGCCAAAATGAACTCCATCCGCCTTGTTCTTTCCCTTGCTGCCTCTTTAAAATGGGAAGTCCATCAGATGGATGTTAAATCTGCCTTCTTGCATGGGGACTTGCAGGAAGAAATCTATATGGAACAACCCATTGGCTTCATACAAACAGACTCCAGCCTTGTTTGTCGACTTAAGAAATCCCTTTATGGCCTCAAGCAAGCTCCTCGGGCTTGGTATGCCAAAATGGATAGCTTTCTTTTAGAATCTGGCTTTTCTAGGTGTCATTCTGACAATACTGTCTACACCAAGAAAGAGGGCAACTCTCTTATCATCCTTGTTCTTTATGTTGATGATCTTATTCTTACTGGTAGTGATCCCAACCTTATAAACCATGTGAAGTCCAGCCTTAAAAAGAAATTTGAAATGACAGACTTAGGACATTTACACTATTTTCTCGGTCTTCAAGTCTTGCAATCCCAAGAAGGTATTTTCCTTTCCCAGTCCAAGTATGCTTGTGATATTCTTCGTCATTTTCACATGGAAGACTGTAAGCCAGCCCCTTCTCCCTTTCAGTCTGGAGTCAAACTTTCAGTCTCTTGTACCTCTCCTGAAGTTGATGCTACCTTATACCGTCAACTTGTCGGAAAACTCCTGTATTTAACCCATACTCGTCCTGATCTTTCCTTTGCTGTTGGCCTTGTTGCGCGTTTTATGCAAAACCCCCGTGAAAGTCATTGGAAAGCAGCTAAAAGAATACTTCGTTATGTTCGAGGTACAGTACAGTTTGGGATTCATTACAGTGCCAAAGCAGCTCCTCTGTTAGTTGGTTTCACTGATTCTGATTGGGCTGGTGACCCTGATGATCGGAAGTCTACTGCCGGTTATGTCTTCACTCTTGGTTCAGGACCTATTACATGGGCTTGTAAGAAACAGGCTGCCATTTCTCTTTCGTCAGCAGAAGCAGAGTATCGTGGTGCCGTGGAAGCTAGTAAGGAAGCCTTGTGGCTTCGTCAGATCCTATCAGAGTTTGGCTTTGAGCAGCAGCATTCAACCACACTTTGGTGTGATAATCAAAGTGCCATTCAGCTATGCAAAGATCCAGTCCAGCATCAGCGCAGCAAACACATTGAACTACACATGCACTTCATCAGAAAGCTCATTCATGACCATGTTCTTGAAGTGCAATATTGTCCAACAGATGATCAGGTTGCAGACATCTTCACAAAGGCTCTCACAGAGGCGAAGTTCACTAAACTTCGATATATGCTTGGAGTTCAGGAAGTTGTCACTAAGGGGGGATAGGCTCTAGTGCCTCCTTCCTTCTCCTATTGTGTCATATTTGTAAATCCTTCAATCCTATCCCAAGTTGTTCTTAAGGGGGGATGTTAGGATATTCCGACACATAGGATATAATTAAGTTCAACTTGGTCTAGTATAGAGTTAGGTTAGAGTTAGGTAAAGTGTGTTTCTTTACCGTTGTACATTTTGTAACTTACAATCTGACGGTCACGATATGTAGTGATCCGACGGTTCACTCTCACCTCGGTATTACCGACACTTGATCCGTGGCTTGACACCCGATTGGTCCATGAGTTCTATTTAAAGCGCATGGAGGGTCATTGTTCGAGTAATCTGTGCATGAGAGAAGCTTATGTAAATTTTCATTCTTTGATTAATAAATTGCCTGTAGTACCCACGTTGGGACAGGCCGTGGACTGTTTCCCTCCTTGCACTCTGAGGGTTTTAACCACGTCAAAAATACTGGTGTATTGATTTGAGATCTGGTTGTGAGCGGTGTCCTTTTGGTATTCTTTCTGTGGAACTTACCCTGTAAATTCCTACATCCACATCCTCACCCTTGAAGAGTCTTCCCATTCGGTAAGGTCGCCATTTTTTAAGTGCATGTAGTATTGCCAACATTTCCTTCTCATAAATAGCTTGCTTGAGATGTAGAAGTAAAAATACCCAATCACCTACATCAAAACATTTTTCACTACGATGTTGATCTACCTGTTGTTTTGTTTGATTTTGCACCGAAGTGGCGTTATCCTTTAAAATTTGGATAACTTGCTGTTGATGCTCGATGTGATCTTTCTCTGCTTGAACCTTTTTCTTCTTGATATGTCCTTCTATCTTGATAGTTTGAGGAGTGGTAATTTCGAACAGTGAATTACAAGATATGGTTGGATTCATTTCTTCTTTCTTGATGTGATCTTTCACCTCTTGCACCTTTTTCTTCTTGATATGTCCTTCTATCTTGAGAGTTTGAGGAGTGGTAATTCTTGCCAATGCTTTACAAGATATGGTCTGATTCATTTCTTCTTTCTCTGGGGTGAGATCCTGATGTATATCTTCTTCTTTTGTTGTTACTTGATCCTTTTCTTCCTCCTCTTCATATTCTATGTAAAATAATTTCTTCTCAGCACAGTTATGACCTTTAGTGCATTTGCTATCACAATTGTAACAAAGCCCTTTTTCTCTTTTTCTTCCAATTTTTGTGGTGTAACCCTTGTAGGTTGTGGAAGGCTAGGAGAAACAACACTTCCATCTTTATAGTTGTGAGGGGTACACTTCCTGGTTTCCATAATTTTTCTTTCCACTATGTCACAAAGCCCTTTTACTCTTTCCAACTGTTGTGGTGTTGCTCTAAAGAAGGTGTTTCTCTTTGTATCCTCATAATGTGCTATCATTTCCTCCGTGAAAATTGACCACGTAACAAGTTGTTTACGAGAACGAAGCCCTTTGTACCATAAAAATTGATATGGTTCTAAATATGAAGATGCAAGACATACCTTTTGTAACAGTTGTACACCATGTAGATCAAAATATTGCTCCATCTGAAGTATCCAATTTACCGGATCCTTGCCATCAAACTTCCTCATCTTGCTTTTTCTTGATTTTAGGAGCTCGACCTTAAAACGAATGTAACTCTGTACTTTCAGATCTTTAAGTTCTGAAATTGTGATCTGTAGTAGCCCTCTATGTCCTCTTTCCAATGCCACCAGTCTGATCCAAATTGGATTCTCCAAGAAAGAGTTATGCACAATCTCCCAAGATGACCTGATTATAGACCTTTCCAGAAGAGCGAAGTTGTATGAAGTGCCACGTGTACAATTTTCGATATTTGGTTCTAAAAAGATGTACAAGAAACTATAGTCCGTCCTCTTTCTGTACCTTCTTACGAAATTTCAATCTGATCCGCAGAGAGAAAGTTATGACGATTTTCCCCAGGTCACCTGTTTTGAATGTAATTCAGGAGTCTGCAAAAAGACCAACTTCCTCAGATCATATCTCAGCAAATATCACGCTAAAAGCTCTGAAATTAGGACCCAAGGTTCAGCGCGATTTCTTCTCAAATGGGTTTTTTTTGCGACTTCTGAAATGTCACAGAAAAAAAAGTTATAGCGAAAATGCCACGATGACCTGTTTGGAGCAGCGAAACCCTAGAATCCAAAGCTTTGATACCAAATGTTATGAAACCAACTCAAGAAAAGATAGAAAATATAGATCAACGGCTTATAATTCAGCCTCTTCGAGGGGGCAACCTCCTTTACATTACATAAATGAACAATTCTTCGATGATACAAATGAAAAGACCTCCTTTCTATATATAGGAGTCTAAGGGGTTATAACATAATCAGAGCCGACGTAACAATAATAATGTAAGGGCACAATAATAACAATAGTGGGCTTCTATGGGGCACAATAGTAACAATATGGGCACTACATGGGTACATCAATATAATAAGTGGGTTATACTAATAACAATAAGGGGTTACACTAGTAGTATAGGGGCCTAACACTGTGATACACCAAGAGGACATCCATCACTGAGCAACAATGCAGCTTGATATGCACACCAGCATCAACATGAACATACCAACACTCTCGTGTCGAGTCGTGTCATGAGTCATGTCGGCCACATCACTACTGTGGGCCATACTGTTGTTAATCAATGTGATATAACGTGGAAGTCTAAGAGACCCAAATGTAATCTGAAAAGTCATGAAAGTCAAATAGTCATGAGGGAAGTCGAACAGTCACAAGGACCAGTTTCACCCTCTGCTATAAATACCCCCTCATTTATACATGCAAGGGAATTTTCACCTTGGCTCCTTCCACATAGCCTTGAGAGTCTGTAATCTTTTCTTTGAGGAGCGAGTAGTGGCTCCAACACTCCATCCACGGGGTTAGTGATGTATGGTGTATAGATGTGTCTTGGAACATTTGCTTAATTCAAAAGCCTTCTCACAGGCCAACACATTTTCACACGTGTTGTAACAGTTTGTAAGAATTAATCTTGAACATTTGTAATACCTGTTGCTTTAACCTATGTTAAATGATTGAACTCATTCAGTTGTTCTAATACATATATTAATGTAAATGTGTTGTATAAGTAGTTAACGCTATCCTACCCATGTTGGTTACCTCCCTGAACATCAAACAAAACCTTTCACGTAAACTGGGTATAACGACCGTCGCACTCGCGCGGATTGCCCCACTAGGTGTTGTACATGCTATCTTCCTTTGCGTGTTGTGACTGCCGCATCTGTGTGGATTGCTCTTCCGGAAGTTGTGCATGTCCTATTATGTTGTGTGTCTTTGACAGAGTTGGGAATTCATTCCTTCTGACTAGAGACTCACTCCTACCCTCTCCCTCTACTGTGAAAGAACCTTGACACAAGTAACACTAGCATTCACCAGGCATGCGAATCTCGCTGTTCGAAGACAAAGCAGACCACTCTCTCGTGCTGACAAGAAAGAGCCAAGGCAAACATTTAAGATAATGGCAACCAAGCCATCATACCAGATGGGACTCCTACACCAAATGGTGTGAGGTCTAGTTGGGACTTCATACCGGGGAGATCCCCTGAATGTTGGCAGGTCCAACACCTTCAACACATTGCTATAGTACTTAGCATTAGAAGAATCACGATTTTCTATGTAAGTTGCATTTTTTTGTAAGTTTATATGCATTACAAGAGGAAACAAAAAAAATTAGAAAACATAAGTAAGATGCATATTTTGTTAATTCATTAGATAATAAACTCGCAATTATATATAACTGCAATGCAACACTATATAGCTTAGGAAATAAAAATCCCTGTGCAAGAAAGCCAATTAATAGAAGCACACAACCTACGAAAAAACACTTGTGCAAATATAAAAATAAAATTTCTAGAAGATTTGATATATGTGAAGAAAAGAAAAACACAAATGTCTTAATGCCCCTGTAGAAGCCCTCCCTTTTTTGACACAAAAGATTTCATTGAACATATACAGAAATCAAGCAATTGATATATTTGCAGTTAATTTCCTAAGACAAAACAATTTCACAATTTACAGGAAAATGAGAATTCAAGTTAATATTGCAACAACGAAAAGAAAAACACACATATGTATATAATATGCTATAATGATTTTTTTTGTAAATATACAATGTGTTTGTGCAACTGAGATATTATGGTCCTATTAACAAAACAATGCACTAGGTTGTCAGAAATTTTCGAAAGAAGAAGTTGCTCTAGTAAATATGCACATTGGTTTCCATATATGTGTCACAAAAAACAAGAAGAAAATAATTAAGTAGCATAGTCCAAGTAGCTAGTATCAACGAAACCACAATTTGTCTAGATTATATTTAAATCTCTAGTTTCCTTTTTTTTTTCCATGAATTGAAATACATTTTAAGAAGAAGCGCAAAAAAAACTAGGAAAGAGAAACAAGATAGAAACTCTCTTAATTCATTGCACAATAAATTTGAAATTGTATATAACTGCATTGCAACACTATATAGCTTAGAAAATAGGAACAAAAAAGCTAATTATAAAATGAACACTACACGAAAAGACAGTTATGTCAATAGGAAAATAAGGATGGTTCGATATATGGCAAAATAAATTGAAAATCTAGCTATCTCAATTCTCTTGTAGTGCCTTCTTTTAACAAAGAGCATTCAATTGTGCATATACATAAATGAACACATTGATACACATGCCACTGTTTTGTTTCCTTCTTTTTTGTTTTTTGTTTTCCCTAACAGAACACAATTTCAGAATTTAGAACAAATGAGAAACCAAGCTAATATTTTAACAGTGGAGAGAAAAACATCGACATATATATAATATGGCATACTAACTATTATGGAGTTACAGTATGTTACTGTGGAGCTAAGATCTAATGTTCTTATTAAACAAAAAACGAGACCATGGTCTCATAGAAATTTTGATATAATTGAAATATCATATTGCATAATGTTCATTTTTCTCTATGTTTTCATCTCGAGCAGGAAAACTTACAGGAAAAAGAGAAACAAGAACTAGTTATCAAAAATAAAAAAGTATTCTTGATTGAGATATTTCAACATATATCCAGAAAGTACTTGACTAAATTTTTTGTTTTTGTTTTTTGTTTTTTGTTTTTTGTTTTTGTTTTTGTTTTTGTTTTGTAATTCTGCAACCTGCAATAAAAGAAAAGGTATTTATTAGTATTTCTGCAAGTATTTGTCAATTATGAATTGGTGCCATCCAGAAAATAAAAAATGAAAAGAGCAACAATAACTTAATTGTCAAAATGTATGAACTTGATGTACCAAGAATATTTTTGTTTGTTGGTCACAACTATTTTATCTCAGCAATAATGTTGTTAACTGTTAAAGTAAAAATACCACAAATACAAAGTTTTCTTAAATTGAAATTGTAGATGATATGCTTTGCATGTATTCTTAGGGCAATGTTCTTTTAGTTGTGGCATCTGCAACATACAATCAATTTTTCAATTCTCTGTTTCCAACGTGCATTCAACAATGTGCTCATAGTTAAATGGTGCGCTCTCTTTACAAATTGTGCATTTATCTGTGGTTGGATGAACGAGTTGTTTGCATTTATTGAAAATTCGCTGGGAAGGAGGAGAGAAAACATTTATGGATTTTAGCACTCCCTCGATCTGTGTTCCCCCCCCAAAGACAATTGAATTGTTAGATCCAATATGTATTATCAAAATCCAAGATTTTGCATCTTAAACTAAAACTGTTGTTACTTGAACAAAGAGACTATTTGTAAATAAACCTATATTCTTGGCATTACAAAAGAAAAAATGCGCTCTTGCACATTCATCATTTAATGGATCAAGAAAAGTTGTTAATCCTATGCATAACTGTTGACTCCCTTTCACATCATTTCTAACAATGGTTTTGAACAAATAGAGCGAAGTCATCTTTAATGCCAATTCATATAGTATTTTCAAAAAACGCTCTCTATGACTATCATTCAATAACAATTGCAGTCAACCAGACAACATATTTTTGGTTAAGGAGTCTATGCAAAAAAATAATGAGATAATTGTTGCCTTGTTAACAATGCAAACAAAGATACAATAACATAGTTTTAAAGAAACTATTAGCTTTTTGTTCAAAATGCAAGTATAGTTATTCTAGCAACAAACTTACAATTGCATTGTCCTTCGCAGCTTCACCATATTTTATATTGAGTTCTAGTTGCTTGTTATTTTGGTGGCAGCCTATTACTATTGCTCCTATTGACCCAACTGCATATGCATCAATTGAAACAACGAGACTGTGTATTGTTGTATTTGGAGCCAGTCTGCGTTTTTTACAAACCTGTGCAATTGATTCAACTGTGGTTTTGTCTTGTAACACTATGCAACATTTTGCGTCTCCTCGTTCATAAATACCCTTGTTTCTTATTGCAAATTTGTAATTCAAACATTATTTCCAACAATAAACATGTTTTCTAAACACTTATAAGATTATTGTCCATGTTCACTATGATAGTCAGTTGGTTGTGGCTATCAACCAAATCAGCATGGAGCAACCGCGCCTTTGCAGGAGAGTTAGGAATTTTAGTTTGTGTTGGCCCATAAATAACCAATATATCACCTTCAAAAGTTTTTTCATATGCTCCTGAGCATATTTCAATGATTGACGAGGATGTTGCTTCCATTGTTTTTGCTCTGCTTATATGCAAAATCAAAACAACATGCTTCAAAAAACACTGACATTGATTTAATGCAAATATGTCATTTGACTATACAAACATTTAGTGCAACACAAACCTAACCTTTTTGGATTCTCATTTTCCACCATTTGTTCTTCCAATATTTGTTTGCTAGAGCTAGATGTTTCCATGATATTGTTCCAAATGACTGGACCAATCGTTTCCAGAAAACGAAAATGCAAGTCATCAAGTAAGGGACAAGTGTACAAAGAACATTTAAAACAATGTATACTCTACAATAATAAATTATATATACATGAATTTTGTTTTTATGGTACTATTAGCCATTGGTTCGTGGCTATGTAGTAAATGTGCATAAGTTACAATAAAGAAAATGTTTTATAGATTTCATTGGCAAATATACATATAGTTCACTTCTGGAAATGTGTTATTAAGAATTATTATGGATATTCTTTATTATTATCAAAAGCAGTTGCACAAGAAATAATGAAATATGAACTACAAGCTAAAGCAAATAATACTATTCAGTATATGGAGCAAACTGCAACAAAGTGGAAACGAAAATGCATAAATTGCATACCAAGCATTGCATTAAAATTTATAGTTATACAAGACAAATAGAACAAATTTATGTTCATGGTTTAAAGACTTGCCAAAATTTGATATTTGCATGTTTTTATTGTTTTCTTGTTTTTTGTTGTGCAAAATTTCTTTGTTTTTCAATGTTTGCAAATCAAGGCATATGTCAAAGGTGCACATTTGCAAATGTGACAAATATTGTGACAAGTCAACAATGAAATTGTAGAATACAAACATTGGAAAAATGACTCAAGGTGACAACAAATATATGGTAAGACAAATTGTATGATGATTTGTCCAATAAGCATCAAAGACATGGAAATAAATAGTACTAGCTAAAAGGTTTGTCCAAAAGTGATCTAGCATTGAGCTATAATCAGTTGTCATTTTTTTGTATGAAAATTGAAGTCATTATTTTGCATAAATGAAAATAGTTTTTTTTTTGTTGATGGCTAGTTTGCAACATGTCCAAATTGAAATCACCAACAAGCACAATTGGGTAGTTGTTGCATGTGTGCTCTAAAATGAATTTGATGAAATTAATTATCTCTTCAATTTTTGCATTTGGTGCAATATATACATTTGCAACTATAATGGGTTTTTTTCAACATGGAATGTTGCAATTGTTGATTCAAATTGGTCTTTTGTATAAGTGAAATGATTCTCAACCACAATATTTTTTATATAGTATGTGAGAATTCCATGTAAATGGTATAAATGTATGTAGTCATATTTGCTAGACAATAATGGATTCGATGGAGATGATTTTGCTTTTGTTTCTTGGAAACAAAAAATGTCAGCGCTCATTAGATCATAGCCAACAATGATATCTTTGAAATGCAAGGA